>DWAP01001787.1:0-14866 GCA_018230625.1 Heliconius eleuchia
TATACCATACCCAATATCCAATCCCATCGCGTTTTTAGCCAGATGTCCCACTGAGCGACATTGGCCTATTTTTTAATCGTTCTCGTCTAGTACATCTCTTATAATTTAAGTGTAATAAGGAAAGAAAAATATTTTTTTAGAAATAATTTGCTATAGCGATCTTGCAATACAAGACGCAAATGTATCTTTTATTAAATATAAATAAATGCTCAAAATACTTCCACAAATCTGTAGGTGTATTAATATAGACTTGCTTCCCACTGACGTTCCTTTATCTTTCAAAAACGAACGACTGATTTTAATGCGGTTTTCACAGAATGATGGAGAGCTACAAGGATAAGGCTTACTCGTAAAATAAATGTATATTATATGAAGCTCAAACATATAAAACGGCGAGTGAAACGCTAGTATATTAATATATTTCAATTATCTATGAAATTTTTCAATGTCGATTTTTCATATCGAGGCTAGCCGAGGAGCAGGTGCAAAAGCGATTTGATTGTAAACGCGACAGGTTGTGGATTCAATTCCCTCTCGAAGAAATAAAATATTTATTATTTTCATTTTATTCGCCCTGATGAAGCAAAGCGCGGCAGAGAATTAAGCCACTCAACATGCATTCTCGCCAGAATTGAGAGAGAGACAGCACTAGGTAGGTTCCCCCTATCTTCTACATACGGGATCAAACCATTATACTTCACCAAAATCAACAAAAGAGGAGGATCAATTAAAACACTTGGTTCATTATGGGCAAAATATATCTATTTACACTTTAAAATGCTGATGTATGAACAATTCAACTTAAAAATAATATGATTTCCAATTTAAAACGAAAATGCTGTTTGCTATTAGACCGGCGACATTATACATAACATGAGACCAAATAAAGATATACAGGTTTACTTCTTTTTTTTAGCTTCACGCTGTATCCCGCACACAGCAGGGATCCCCATTTTCCGAGAAATTCTGGAGGCAATGCGTGTTGAGTGGGGGATCTCAAAATTGCGCTCTGCCTCATATCCAGAGCCAGAAGAGATGAAAATAAAAATTTAAATAAACATAAAATTTCCTCGAGATGGGATCGAACTCACACTCATCAGTCGCGTTTACAGTCACATACTTGTGCTCCTGCACCACGACTGGCCTCAAATACAATTTAAATCATATGAAAAAAAAAAATATTGTAAACAATAAGCCAGCCTAATAATATTGTACAAAATTGTACGGAATGACCATTTGATAAAACTCAAACTCCACCAGTTCATACATTCTGTTATAAATGAAGCATTTCAAGAAGTCCAATCTAAATAAATCTATACGAAATCTAATACATCTTCGTTTTGGTATTGATTAATTTCACACTACAAATAATAATTGTTTATATATATATATATATATATATATATATATATATATATATATTTAATTCTACGTTTCGTGTTTCCGTTGGAGGTCATCCATAAATTACGTTTCGGCAAAATTTTGTCTCTCCAGACACCGATACCGACACTCAGATTTTTCGAAGCATCGCGTGTTGAGTGGCGTAACTCAACGCCGGGCTTTCGCCTTGGTGCCAAAGCTAAGAAATGTAAACATTAAATATTTCATTTCCTCGAGTATGGAATCGAACTTGTATACGTTTGTGCAACTGCGCCACTACTGGCCTCAGTTAGAAACTTTTAGTTAGATACAATTAAATGAACACATCAGTTTTAAAATTGTTTGTATATTATATATATTAAAATGTCACAAAATTTAGGAGGCGCGTAGCGAGGAAACGTGGGAGGGGCAATCCCCTCCTCCCCCTTGTGACGTAATTTATGGATAGACCCTCGCTAACAATATTTATGTTCCCAAAAATTTACTTTGAACTATGGTCCAGTCAAAAACTCTTGTTTGAGTGTTAACATAGCAGTGTGGTTCCAAATATAAAAAACTTTTATTTTTTTTTATATTATGTTTTTTTTATACATTAGAAATAAGAAAGTAAAAGTCATAATGCAATAAGGCAAAAGCTGTTCGATTAAAATATTTATATCATTTAAAGCAAATCATCTCTGCATACAATACATCATAAGGACTGGAGAACAAGCATCATAAAAATATATATAAATAAAAATAATGATGACTGTCATTATATGAAAATGGTCGTAGAACAAAGACGGTTGCGAAAAAAACATTTAAAAATCTCTAGTTACCTTAATTTATAAACATGATTTTAAAAAAATATTTTTGAATAATTTCAAAGAATATTTTTCATTACCATTATAATACAAATAATATTATTTCACTGAGTTAATTAAACTTCACGCCCCATCCATGTTCTATAAACACCTCAATATAAATACATTACCGAATTTTAAATAAAAAAAATATATATAAATTGATCTCACGTTCCAAATGACATTCTGGATTCAAATTTGAACATAGCAATAATTTCTAAAAAAAAAAAATTACAGATTACATTAGCTATCAATCGAATACACTACCACATCAACGAATACAATGTTAAATAATATAAAAAAAAATAATACTTTACCAAACGAATTCAGGTTTTTTTTAATACTATTGTCATAAATGTGATGACCTGAAGACTTCATAAAGTATAAAAATTATTAAATTAATGGTATACATTTATAACTAGAACATAATATCATACAAACACTCCCACAGATTTTCGATTCGGAGAGTACAATTATACACATTTACTATGCATCCATATCCTAAGGTAATATTTGGAGTAAATCAACTGTAATTGCTCATAGCTTATGAGGTTAGGCAACCCAGCACAACAAATTTCAATAGATAACCACAGATAAATGTAGATTGGGCATAGACAATATTGGATTATACATATATAAAACAATTGTTCAAATAATTAGGCCTGATAATTAATCTAGTTATTATTTATCTTATTATTTACTCAATAGTGATGAAAAATAATAAAAATGTTAAAAAGGCATAAACAAATTTTTCTTTTTTATAATTCAATATAAAAACAATAATATTTATTCTATATAATCCAACATTGTTCCATATAAAGTATTTTGTTACACCGCCATGATAATATTCAACAGAGATCAACTTACACAAGGTACAAAATTCAACTAGCTTCATAAACTACAAATGTATATGATGTGAAAATACACTGTACCTTAACACCAACAAAAAGGGGGTTTCTATATCATTGGTAAACATTATTGTCCACTAAAACAGATAAGTTGTTAACCCTTTGTTTCATAAAATAAAAAAATTTTTCAAAATGTATCAAGTCTTACTTTATAATACCAAAAATATTGTATTTTAAATTAATGTTATTGTTACACTAATAAAAATGCCAAAAAACAGAGAAAATAAATATCTGTTCATCAAAGAATTTACAACTTATCAATTCTTAGCTGACATTACATATGGCTGAGGTCCCATAGTGTCCTGCTAGGGTTGTGCAACTGTCTCTCAATATTTGAGCATTGTTAAAGTGACATCCCTGGCCGAGTGCCATTGTCTGTGGTCACTAGCAACATCGCTTTTTTGTTTTGTTGGTCTTCTTTAAGTGTACTGTGTCATTTGCTGTTACATTTTGTCTCTCTTTCATTTCTAATTTAGATCTTAATACCTGGAATTGTAGAACAAATTTGAATTAATTTCTATAGTTACAAAATAATTTTTACCAGTAGCTTCGCCTGCAAGGTCAAATGAAACTAAGTGTTGTCTATGCCACACTCTAATCATCTGACGTAACTTTGACTATAGGTAAATTGCAACTGTTTTTTTTTATGCTGCTTACATGCTGTCCTCCGTACATCGCAGAGCAGACAGAGGAAACAAGGGAACCTAAGTCAGTACACCCCATTTAGGGACTATTAAGGGACTTGTGTCAAGAACACTTCTGCTTAATTCTGAAGGTATTGCAAGCTGAGTGGCAGATCTCAATGCCACACTTTGACTCATTACCTGAGTAACAAAATTGAAATATATAAAATAGTTCATTTCCTCAAGTGTGATCGAACCCACAACCTGTCACAACCTTACAATTGTACACTTGTGCACTTGCCCCATGACTTGCCTTCAAGAAACAATTGATGTGACATAATATAGTATTATTATAGCCTTTATAAATAAATATACTATCCAAGACAAAGTTTTTTCATTTGAAATTTGTTCCTGAGATTAGAGAATTCAAACAAAAAAATTATTCAGTTTCATAATAATAATAATAAAATATGTAGAATGTCTATATACAAATATAATATCAAAATGTCCATTGTGCTATCGTAAGACATTGTTTGACTACAAATGTGATAGTTGTGTATTTGATTCCCAGTCAAGGGAATGAAATATTTTCAGTTCCCTCTGCTAAAACAAAGAACAGTATTTTGTCATTGTAGTGCACAGTTCAAAACAAAGGAGTCAGACAGTAGAAAATGGAGTGTCTTAATATTAGGCTCTTTTTGCCTACGAAAGAATAAAGAGTGAAGAAATAGTTTTATTTAGGACTTTATGACTACACATTCCTAAAGGAACTACTAGTGTCTCAGTACAAATAACATTTAGATTTAGAGGAATTTGAACCTTCTTGGAAACTATACTTTCTCATCAAGCTATGTCAAAATTCTTATGGTTGTTATTGGTGAGAGAGAAAGCCATTTATTAAATTTAAAAAGCTAATTATTAAGTAAAAAAGAATTTTTCTTTCCTAAAGGCGAAAAACACTTTAAAAATGTCAAAAATATTTAGATTTTTGGTATGTTTTCAATATAAATAAATCAAATAAAGGAAATAAAGGATTTAATATTTATTTACAATATAATCATCTAAGCTTCTTTGGATATATGATATGGAATTTAATGGAATATTGTAATATAATAGATCTATTTGACATTAATATACATTGTGGATTTTTGTTCTACTTTGTATATACACAGCATTATCACTACTCAAGACACCTCTCTTCTCCAAGTCCCATATTAATTCACAATATTATATGTAGAGTGTTAGAACTCAACACCAGGAGCTGTATGGAGCCCCATTGCTACATAATCAAAAAACAGTGAGAGAGACCTCAAGTGAGGACTGATCAAGAACCATCTTATTTACAGTTAAATTCTATCCTATTCTACCAATGTTCTGGGAGATATAACTACTATGCATTATTAAAATATATATACTAAAATATTATTCCTTACATCAAGTATAGTTCTTTCTATTTCAACTGACTTATAATACTTACCATTTTTGTGATAGTGAGAAACATTTCTTCAACATTTATGTTCTCTTTTGCACTGGTTTCAAATAATGGTATGTTCATTTGACTGGCAAACCGTTGTGCATCCTCCGTTACAACCACCTTTCTTGATGGACAGTCATTTTTATTACCAACTAGAAATATACATATAATAAGTTACACATTCACATATCATTTAAACAATTAACAATTATAAACTCATGCACAATTATATCCTTTCAATTGATTTAATATGAATCATCAACAAACTGCCTCCTTATCCTTTATTTGTTCTAACAAACATAAAAAAACTTGTATTATCAACATGCCCACTAAAGGAATAAATTTCCTCATTTAGAAATAAATATCTTCATATAAATGTTCTATACTCGCCTAGAACTTTGTTAACGACATCACAGTTCTGTTCAATCTCGTGTAACCACCTTTTAACATTGGCAAAGGACTCCCCATTAGTGACATCGTACACAACGATGACGCCGTGAGTCCCTCTGTAATACGTGCTCGTTATAGTCCTGAACCTCTCTTGGCCCGCGGTATCCCATATCTGCAGTTTAACTCGTTCACCGTTTATCTCTAAAGTTCTTATTTTGAAATCAACACCAATGGTTGTAATGTAACTACCGGAAAACGTGTTGTCGGCAAACCGCAGTAGGAGACAGCTTTTACCTACACCTGCAACACAAATTCAGCATTCCACTATAAAACTCTGAGGAGAAAGGAGTAAAACTTGTAACCACTCGCGAACTCAGGCCTCGCCCACTCACCACTGTCACCGATAATCAGTAGTTTGAAGAGGTGATCAAACTCACGAGCCATTTCTTGTTATTTATATATGAATACACCCCTAACTGGTCATGTGTTTATTGATAGCGACAGTAACTGATCAACAATTTGTAGTATCGAAATGTTGGATAAACGCATGCCGTAGAACATTAGCTTGCGTCACTTTATAAAACGTCCGCCATTATTTTTCATGACTGTCTGCTGTTCCGTTGTATATTTTTTTTATTGACGCACAGATAAATAATATATAATAGTCATAACATCGTTGATTTCATAGTGACGACAATTTCTTATATTTTACATAAAAGTTACAAATTATTTGTAAAATTCGTATTTATAATTTATGCTATTATTCATAATTGCAACTATGAACAATATAATATTTATAAATGTAATGTAAACTTTACAGTAATTTCTGTTGCGATTAAAATCAAAATTATTCTGGTTTATCGACTTTAGTTTTCATTTATATATTATGATAGGTAAAAAGCCTTCCCATAATTATTAATGACTTAAATTATTGCTACGGTAGTACTATCGAGTTGCCAAGCCACAGATTCATAAAGATGAGTCATGTCACGACTGTGTGTCATGTTTGTCGTTTCGAACGAAACTGTCATATCAGAGATTAAAATTGTACATTAGGTGTGGTATTGCAAATTTGATACTTGTTGTTCTTTAAAGCGATTATAATGTCCGCCACATTAAAACCATATTTAACAGCAGTGCGTCACACGCTTACATCTGCTATGTGCTTAGAACATTTCTCGTCCCAAGTCGTCGAGAGATATAACAAACCGGAGGTAGAAGTGGGTACAAGCAAAGAATTGTTATTAAATCCTGTAACCATTTCACGGAACGCTAACGAGAAAGTGTTAATTGAATCGTCTATTAATTCTATTAGAATAAGTATAATGATTAAACAAGCTGATGAGATCGAAAAGATTTTATGTAAAAAGTTCATGCGTTTCATGATGATGCGAGCGGAAAACTTTATCGTTCTACGGCGGAAACCAGTCGACGGGTATCATATCAGTTTCCTGATTACAAATTTCCACACAGAGCAAATGTATAAACACAAATTAGTCGATTTCGTGATATATTTTATGGAGGAAATTGACAAGGAGATCAGTGAAATGAAACTAGCTGTCAATGCTCGTGCGAGGATTTGCTCTGAGGAATTTTTGAAGAGATTTTAATATGTTAAATCAAATTAGGTCAATCGGCTGAATTTCTAAACTCGTAGCAAAAAATATTGTTAATGGACTGACAAGACTTTTAATTTCTACTATAAGTTATCTTGTAAATATTCAATAATGACTATATTATAAATGTAATATGCATTTATTTAGAAAGTTCTTAATTTAAAAAAACTGTATTCAAAACAGTATTTTTTAAAGTCAAAAATATTATTACTACTTCAATGCTTTTAATTATGTATAAGAACATGACTTAATATTATGTATTAGGTAATCTTTATTAAGAAAATATTAATAAATTTCTTTTTAAAACTTGGTTTCTTTTATATTGAATAAAGTATATAACATTTTACTTATTGTAATTAATTCTTTGCTTTATGGTGTATCCCACACTCTAGTTCTAAGATACCCCTGCTTTCTGTGGAATTCTGGAGATGTTGTCTGTTGAATGGTGGAACTTGATACTGCACTTTGACTTGTTACCAAAAAAAAAACAAATATCATTATATTACACCCACAATTTGTTGTGGTTTTAGGTGCTTGTGCCCATGCACCATGACTGAATTTGCTTGTAATTAATAAAAAATTAAATAATAATCTTTTCCTGCATATAACTTATCATATGTGTTATAAAATAAAATGATTTTATCTCAAACTTCTTGCAAAATTTTACATATTTATTGATATAGAATTCAGGAATTTATTAAATAATCACCACAATACAAATCAAACCAGGATTATGAGTTTGATGACATCGACAATCTTATGTTTATTTATGATAGTCAGTTTTTAGACTTGGCAGTACGTAAGGTGAATCCTTCTCCTTTGAAAGCCTCAAATGGTTCTGATGGTGTCTCTTCCTTTGCACTGGGTGGTCTTGAATTTCTGATAAATCTTAGTGTACCAAGAACAAAGTCATAGTCTGGTATGCCCCGAACATAAGGCTGGAACAAATGATAATTTATAAATTCTAACAAATCAAAGCCATTGTGGTGTAGTGGAACAGTGTGTGAGTGTAAACAAAATTGTTGTGGGTTTGATTCTTACTCAGTGAAATTAATTATTTTTATTTTCCAACTCTAGCACCACAAAATGTGGTGTTGAGTTTCACCACCTATTAAAATTCATTAGAGAAATTTTCTCATATTTAATTATATACTTCTGCAACTACTCTTAGTTGTAAAATACAACCATAACCATACTTAATATAAAAAAAAATCCAAATAGTAAATATACATAAGTTGTTTCTCATCTCACCTGTCTTGAAGTTGATGCCTGAGGCTCTGAATCACTTTCACTAGTTAATTTTTTCTTTTTGCCATCCAATCTATTTCCCTCACCACTGAATGCTATAAAGCCACTGGGTTCCGGCATCATAGCTGCCGGATCTTCATCCATGCCTCCTATGTCTGAGCTTCCTTCTCCACGGCTTATGTGATCTTCCTCCTTATATCCCACTGGTGGAGCAAATTCCACCTGTTTCAAGATGTTTGTTATATAAAATATACATATAAATTTTATGTATTTTATTGTTAATACCACATACTTGCACAAATATAGTAATTTTATTACACACAATATAGGCCATGGATGATTGTGAGTTTGTCATTTCAGAGGAACAAATTATTTTCATTCTCTCTTCTGACAAGATTAAGCCTAACAATGAGTTGCGCTACTCATAAACACATGCTTAATGTAGAATAAAATGTGTAGCCGTTAAAAAATAAAAATGTATATAAAAATATAACCTATTTGATAATTAACTAATGTTCAATTGAAAACAACTACAAGTTGTGTCTTACATGACATACTTGGAGTGCCACAAGTAATTTTGACTGGAAATACAGTAGGTTACATTAAAATTATGAACATAATATAAGGAAATAAGATCTATTACCTTCCTGAATAAATGGATTATCCAAAACAAAAAGAATTTCCCAATTCAAAATAGTAGCCCCTGTGATTAGATGATTCGATTCATGGCAACCAAACAAGCCTAGCCTATTTTATTATAAATATACATACATTATAGCCTTTATTATTATAAATATACATACATTCATATCACACTCAATAATAATAACTGCATTCCCAGGTTTAGTTTCCAGTACACATAGTTCATAGACTTTTGAATTGTATTTAATTGCTATAACATCACCATTTGTTAAACATGAAAAATTTCTTAGGCAGTTTTCGAGCACTGAAATAACAATACAAAAAGGCATTGAAAAATAAATATATTAGTACATTATAATGAAAACAAAATTATATGTTTATCTTTTTATTTTAAAAGCTCGCACTACCTGCTTTTGGATTAGTAATATCAAGGAAATCTTCTGATAACGGTTGAAACTTGGAGAATGTGGCTACTGGTAAAGATGCACTCTCTATCTGAATTAAGGCTCCTTCTTCTAATACAAGATTTGCCATCATCTATTGGAAATTACAAAATAAGTAAATGATTTGATTCTTTTGTGGACATACTTCTTACTAAAAACAACATGGGTTGTGGTTTTCACTTAGAGAGAAAAATCATATCAATTTCCTTGCTTTTGCTTGCTCAGTAAGAAGACTAAGAGTGGTGTTAAATTATACTACTCAAGAGTCATTGCTCAAACACTATGTTCCTAGAGAAAGTTATTTAAAAAAAAGGAAGACAAATTATGTTATATTTTAAATAGTTTTTTGTTATAGAAAATAGTAATTGTTTCAATTTAAATAACAACAAATACTAACCCAATGTGGTAAAAACACCCTTCCTTCATCTGCAACAAACTCTAATACTCCACAATGTGTAATCCTTTTAGTTTTTTTATTTGTCAATTTAAATATCATAGGATATTCAATGTTTAGTCTAGTGAGCTGTTCTAAAGCTGATGGTGGCATTATAACTGTAAATAAGAATAATAATATAAAAATTATATGAAAATGTCTCATTTTCTTATTACATATTTGAGGCTGTTGTGGTACAGTGGCACAACATCTTACTATGATTCTGAGTCTGACTTCCCTTTAGTTTGAATTCCGTTTCCCTTAGGGGAACAATTAAATTAACATTTTAACATTAACATATTTAAAAATATTCACTTATATACACTGTAAATGACAATAAAAATGGTTTGGAAATATAAGTATTGCTCTCCTTTAAAAAAGAAAAATATATTCAACTGGGCCATATGATTTATGTTATTTATTTAAATGTAATTTATATAAATTGATACTTACTTTTTCCTCCTCTTTCAACATCTTGTCGTTCATTTCCAGGTAGCATAGAAACGGAGTAACATCGATAAGTCATTATAAAAGGTCTTGTAATTTCGTGAAACATATTGAAACCAAACTGAAACTTAAGAAATATAGTCAAAAAATGAGCTTCCTTGTATACATAAAGCTATTTACAAATGTTTAATTTTATTTACCATTTTGATTGATTTTGTTTAAACAATAGAAAACGATTAAAAATAACTGCAAATCATTTACTGGATGCAATCAAAACACAAAACTAATCTGTTCTTAAATGTCAATTTTTTTGTTGTCAGTTTGACAATTTCAATATGTGGCTTTATATTTTATGACTTTTGCGTTTTATAATGAATTTTTGAAATATTTTTTGAAATATATCGGTAACTAATTTTCATTTTATATTTAAAATATATGAAATTTATAAAATCACGTAAAATTATTATTTATTAATATTTTTTCGCTTTGGCATCAACGCAAAAGCCCTAGTGTTATGTCAATCAAAAAGTCATGCCTTGAAAAATTTAGCGGAAAGTGGGGAACGGAGTGTCTCAACACTACATTCCCTCTGCTTACCCTGCTGTTTATAATATTTTTTTGTACAAGTATTCGAACATTTTACCCATTCGACAACGATTAATGCAACCCATCTCTTTCTATCTCGTAATCGTTCACAGTTCATTTCTTTTCATTCATTTGTGTATGTGGCAGCGGGTGCATTGTTCGTCATTTCTCTATACAAATAAAAAAATATATTATTCATCTATTTTTCCTTCATGTAGAATTAAATTGGAGAAGTGAGTAACTAAAGTTGCTTCTAAATTTTGTAAATTCATTAGTGTTCCGGTAGTTGTTCTTTCTCCTTCAAACATGAATGAACGCCATGTTGATTGTCAAAGGTGTTATTCGTTTCTGATGAGACAGCAGTGAATTGAAATAACTGTGTTAAATTTTCAGACACCGCGATTTAAGAGGATCGCTCGTAAGCCGTTTCGGTTACTTAGAGCAAACAAACAGCAATCATGGCTCAAGTGTTGCCTATACGTTTTCAGGAGCATTTACAGGTGAGTACGCCCATTGCATTTTGATAAATATGCTTGTAATGATAGTGTAGGGGAGTAGTGCGTTATATGAAGCGAAGTAGGTATAATGGATCGTTTTATTAATTGCCTTGTTGTGTAAAAGTGGGAGGTGATAGTAGAAATGACATTGCGCAATTATATGCGTTGACAGATACCACCCCCTAAGCCGTGCACGAAAGAGTGCCGGTATTGATTTGTTCCACATTCCCTCTGGATCATATGATTTACTAGTTATTTGACAATTTGGCAAACTTCCTCTAACGAGCTAAACATTACCTATAGACTAGAATATATAACAACAAAATACTTATAAGATACAGTAGATGCCAAAGATAAGGATTTTACAATATGAACATTTACACTTAGTCATTATTTTTGATGATATGAAATAGAATGAAGATATGAAAAGTTTTTATAAAATAAAATGTTGTTATTAAATTAATTTAATTACATTAATTTTTAAGTATGGATGATGGGTTATAAATGTATATAAAACTGATATACATAACAAAAAATCTTTAAAGTTACTAAAATAAAGACTAATTCAGTATGAATAAGAAGCCTGTATAAAAGTATAATCACAATAAAAACATAAAAATAAATAAATAACAAATAAAAAAAATCTTATATTTTATTCCTATATAAAGTTTATATTCAAAATATATGAATAAGATGTTATATGAGACCTATTTTTTATGGGCATTGTGCCAAGACTTTCTTGCAAACATAAGAAGATTATTGCCTCTAATGTCAGCCTCTCTGTTCTCGAGCCTCAAAAACAATGGCCATTATACTAATATCTTGTATAGGTAAATTTGAGATGTTAAAACAGTTATTTATAACTATAATTATGATAATACAACATAATGCATTTGTACTTGACAGTTATTTCTTTTGTAGTATATTAAACTCTATTCAGATAACATTTTCTATTTAGGAAAGATATAAACTATCTTATTCTGCATATGTTTATTGTAGTAACAAGGAGTTTTTTAGGGTTTATTTGTAAATGACATGGTAATGGGTTGAATTCCCATTCAAAATAGTGGTAATATTAAAACTATTATCATTTCTCTGCTCTGGTATTATAACTATACAAACCTATTAAGGTACAGTGCTAAGTTCCTTTACTTAACTTTGGATCAAAAATTTGGATATGGAAATAAAATTTGAAAATTTATATCTCATTTACATAATATCTTATAGGTAAAATATAATGTAAGCTGAGAAAATTTAACATATTATCTTTTTCATAATGTTCTTCTTTTTAACAGCTCACAAACATAGGGATAAATCCCGCCTCTATATCCTTCAACACTCTCACTATGGAGTCGGACAAGTTCATCTGTGTCCGGGAGAAGGTTGGGGATACTTCAGAAGTGGTTATTATAGACATGGCGGATCCCACAAACCCTATAAGACGCCCCATAAGCGCTGACTCCGCTATTATGAATCCAGCGAGTAAAGTGATAGCATTGAAGGGCAAAGCTGGGGTTGAAGGTGAGACATAGATAAACAATTTTGGCTTTTTGTTGCTTTGCTTAAATTTTTTATATGATATACATTATGGCCAAGGTGTTTATCCACCTGTTTTGACATTTTATCATATAATTATTAAAAAAAAGTATCAATTGATTGACTTTAGTTGTCACTATTGATACTTACTACTTGAAACTACTACATTACATGAAATTTAAATCCTTTTAATATAAAAAAAATATATATATTTTGTAACAAATTCTGGGGAAATCCAATAAGAAAACCAATTGAATAAACATTATATTTCAACAATTATCAATAACATGTGGAATGTTGATGTAAATACAATTTTTTGTTGTACTTAACAATTGAAGTTACAATGGACATTGTAAATATCGATCTTCCGATAAGAGTAACGTAGTATTTTTCGTCAGGTTCACTCTGTATCTCGAATATAGCAAGGTAAGCAGAGGGAACCTAGTGTTACGGAAGTACGGAGTGTTCTGTTCCATACTTTCCGCCTTATTTTTGAATTATTGCGTGTTGATCATTGAAACTCACCGCCGCTATTTGTCTTGGTGCTAGAGAAAAAAAATATTTAAATATTAAATAATAATTCATAGTAAGTTCTTTAGTCCCGAGTGGGAGTCGTACACATGACCGTCGCGTTTAATCACACGCTTGTGCCCCTGCGCCACGATGGCCTCCAACGTTGTGATATATCATATTATGGAATTGTATAAAATAAAAAAAAATTGGATCGCCGGCAAAACGCCAACTTAACAGCCAAATGTCAGTGCGTCATTGATCGTCCGTGATGCGGCAGATTTACTTAACTCTCTCTCATTTGCAATATTAATTTAATTTTAAGGGCCAGTCGTGGCGCAGGAGCACAAGCGTGTGACCTAACGGCGATGTGTTGAGGGTTCGATTCCCACTCGAGCAAATGAAATATTCAATATTTTCATTTCTTCGCTCTGGTGTCGAGGCAAAGCGCGGCGTTGAGTTTCGCCACTCAACACGCAGCTAGAATTAGTCGGAAATGAGGAGAGGAGTGTCATAACACTAGGTCCTACCCTGCTACATACGGGAAACATCGTCAAGTTGTGAAAAAAAATCTGATAACGCCAGTTGTATCGCTTCAACATAAATAAAAACCGTTTAAAATGTTTAACTAGCATTGTATTTATTATAAAAATACCAAAGATCTGTTGGAACCAATTATTTTATTATTCTATTACCATATAATTGACAAAGTTACCTAACATTATTTAAAAATATAAACATGACTTGCTTAAAAATCTTATAAAGTACGCCATTCAATGCTTTTCTTATTCCTAAAGTTTAGATCGCGTATATTCGACCTATATTCCCCACTGTTGACCTTCCACATTGATGTATGTAGCCAAAAGATATTGGAGACTCGCTCACCAGCTAGGTCAACGTTAAAACCTCAAATTTTGTTCCCTTTATTGCCATCGAACATAAGCGCTTATGCAAAAGTATTTATACGTAATAGTATTTATTGCACATTACATATTTAAGTTTCCGTCAGAACGTGGCGGAAAGTGGGAAACGGAGTGTCTTAACACTAGTTCCTAGGTCCCTCTGCCTACCTTGTTGTGTGCGGGAAACAGCGTGGAGCTGATATTTAAGTTAATATGTTCTATTGTTAGTTTTTATTATTGTTTCTTTTTTTTTGTAGGTAAAAATAATTTTATAACAGTTCCGTGTGTTTTCCTTCAATTAGGTAATAATCAGCTTCACGCTGTATCCCGCACTTGTGTTAAGACACTCCTTTCCCCACTTTCTGCCGAATTCTGGAGGCATTGCGTGTT
>DWAP01001788.1:0-14866 GCA_018230625.1 Heliconius eleuchia
CTATAAAGACAAATCTTATATAATAATATCAAATAACAGAATGATGCATCCATTATTTTTTTATTGCCAAATAATGAAAAGGGCATCCATCAAATCCCGTGGTCGTTTTATCACTACAATATTTATACATCCGAACACCGGAGAACCGGAACTGATCGCCTGGTCGGATCACAATAGTATACGGTTTGACTGTAACTCGACACCCACGATATTGGTAAGATCTTAACTGAATAAAGTATTTGCAATTGACATTAAATTGGTTTTGAAAGTTTTATAACTTAAATTGTATGTAGATATAAGTTAAAATTAACTAGTGGAAGTCTATGACACATCAAAGTTAAGATAATTGATAAGAAAATATTTATTTTTATTGTAAATACAACAATTTGAACACGATAATTTTGTAAATGAAATACATACATTTTATATCAACATTGAAATACATATTTACTTCGTATCGTAAAATTCGACGTCTTTCAAATGGTTTATATTTCTTTTTTTGACTTTAAGTAACATTTAAAGCCTAAGTAACATCGCAAAAAACTAAAAAAAAAATTATACCTATACGAATCTACGGATTTTGCAAGAAATCTGATATTTTGCTGTACGTCGATCAAATTTGATGTAACCCAGAAATTGCGACAGACAATTGGTTTCCGTTTCCTATGGGCAGATAACGCCACACCCCGCTTTTCGAATTTTAGAATGCATTCATCCACTCCGGCTGATGTCCTCATTCATAATTTAGAGATTGTGAATCTTTACTTGAAAACTTTTGTACGAATTAAAATTTACAAAATCACGTTTAATAAATAAAAGTCCTAAATTCTTTTACTTTCATATATTACTTTCTTTATATAAATTACTCAAGTGATTATTTATTTACGAATTGTATCCGAGAGCTTAAATAAGTTTTGAGACTATTGCATACAAAAGCTATATTTGTTCGAACGTAATGAAGTGTGACACAGCCAAGAAAAAAGTCACTTAAAACAGAACATGAAAAAACACCAGACACCAATAAAATAAATAGTTTACGGCTAACGCTGACACTTGTTCCAATGCTTCAGTTTTGGTTGATTATTTATTATCACATACGTTGATGTTTGCCACTCAATCCTTACTTAAGAATAATACAAGAGGTTTTTTCAATATTTAAAAGCCACCGCAATTTAGATATCGTACCTTATTAGTACGTGTCAACGTAAACATTAGAATAAATTATGAAACATTTTAAAAGTATGTGAAAATATTGAAACTTACCTCCCAGGCATATCTCCTGTCCAACGGCTGCGTTTCCCATTTGCCATTGAAAGGACCATATTTAGTTCCAATAGGAATGCTGGCTCGTGCGTATACACCACCTGACTTCAGTATTAAATCAGACGGTACATTAAAATCTATTTTATCAAGATCATCTTTACAATCATCGTCGTTTCTATCTGGACTTTTAGAATCTAGGAACCTCTGGTTTGGTAATTCAAGAGGCCTTGATAAGTAATTTCGTTCATAATCATAGCTTGATAGTAGATATGGATCAGATATACCAAAATCTAAAGCATTATAGTATTCCTTCATATCTGCTCCAGGTGCCATAGTTTCTTGCTTGATGTGAACTAGGGTGGGCGCTGATTCTGATGCTGCAGAGTCAGTCGGGCTAAGTGGGGGACTGCCTGATTCTTGGCTGTCGGCTGCTGTGGAAAAACAAAACAGTCAATATATATACAAATATAAATGTAAAAAATAGCTTATCTTGATCTCTGATGGTCAAGCAAGACTTTGAGAAGACGAAATCAAAACAAATATATAATCAATACCTAAATATCACTAATATTAATAAATAAAAGATATGAATTAATTAACATAATCCAAAATTTAAAACACTGTATGTAGGTATTTTAAAAAATTAAGATCGTTTCTGTGCCTTGACAACGCGAACCTGTCTTAATTTAAAGACATAAAAAAATTATGGAATGCAAGATGGTGATCGCATTATGCCTGGTTTCCGCTCACCACAAAGGATTTCCGCTTGTCTCTCGTCTCTCAGAGCATCCCTCCGAAATGCAAATCAACATGAAGATGAAGATGTCTTTGTTTCTTTTATTTTAAATTCATTCGCTCTACAGATTATTAGAGGAGAGAAGGCAAAAATACATATAATATGTGTAGAACGATGAAAAAATATTTTTATCAAATAATAAAAACGATATTATCAACCAAATTAAACAACACATCAAATTTTTCACTTTTTTATTCTAATTTATCACCGACTTCCATTATAACAAAGTAGAAAGATAAATAGCCGACAATAATGTTTAGCGATGGAAACAAATTCATTACAATACTACGCAACGTACGCGTGTCGTCAATAAACTGCATCCCCCAGGCAAATACAGCTGAACGAGACACTCCATAAATCATAACCACCCCATCACTACTAATATAGTTGTTAAAACAACCCCTATCTTGTCCATTCGTCTTCCACAGCACGTGACTCGAAAAAAAAACGCTTTAAAATTAGACGCTTGATCAACCACTAATACAATGAGATCACGAGAGAGGAATGATAACTTCTTAGCATTATAAAAGTGCAGTTCAAACCAACAAAACGCAGGATGTGCGTGAACGTCTAAAGGATCCCCTTTGTGAACCCGGTTTGGCGAGGACTGCGTTCCTTTGGCGCGGTTGCTATGCCAGTTCACCTGTCTCGATCATTTGTAGGAAACCATTTGAGTGTTTCCATTGTTTTTAATGGAGAACGACACAGTTTATGATGCTGGGCCGTCGGGGACGGGGCGGCGTGAGACGCGTCGGATATCGAATTCGAATTAGCCATCAGTAGCTTCATTTGATTGAGGTTTTGATAGTGTGGTTTCTTCGTTGATGGATAGTCGTGGTAATGTTTGAGTTTTGTAAACTAACCTAACATAAAAAAATATTATTTTATATAAATCGTATCGTCTACCAAAATATTTGAACTATGGGTAATATATATTACATACCGTTTTGTAACAGTGGAACCTAACTAACCTGGTAGGTATTAACCGTAACTAAACTATAATAAAATTAAATATAAATGAAAGTGAACGTTTAGGCTTATCTAAGCTACGCCACAATAATATCTTTTTAAATTACAAATATATTATAACCAACAAGTTATTTATTTAAAACGTATTTTATTTAACATACAAAAAAATACAGTTAAGCTCACGCTGTATCCCACATATAACAGGGTAAACAGAAAAAACCTAGTGTTAAGACACTCCGTCCTCCACATTCCATTGAATTTATCGACACATTAACCGTTGAGTGGCGGATATATCGCAACTTATAAATATACATTTAAACACAAAACAAAATCTAAATATATGCATACATCAAAATTAACATTCGAAGACCCCACGGAAAGTCAATTTCACGGTTTAGCCACGCCGACTGACAATGCCCATATCTTAAGTAGTTGTGTCACCTCACGACGCGGATCATAAAGCACTCTTAACGCGACAAAGGGACGCGCTACATAATAAACGGAATCTTTGAAGCTCTGAAATAAGATTCAATATGGCGTAAGAGGAGAGTGGAGAAATAAGCAGGCGTGCAAAAGTGCATGCCTCATCGTCATCGTTGCAAAATAGGTATTCATTTGAAGACTGAACGATGTTTCATGGAAAGCTTGAGTTTATGGAGTTGAAATATCTTGAAGATACTTAGCTTCACTAAAGGCACATGCAATAAAGAACAACAGCTTAAATTTAATTTAGAGAATTTGGATAGGGTAACTAATATGTCAGTTGGTAGGTAAGATACGCTTGGTGACGCTGGTACCGATTTTTGGTGGGACGTCCCGCTTTTTAGCCCAAAATTTATATTAATTGTACTATGCATCTTGAAATTCTTTATTGATTATTACTAGTTACTAATAATTCTAGAGAAAAAATCCCTCTTTTCCCCCGTGACAAAATCTATCAGATATTATGAATGTGCGTATCTATCTTTTTATATAAAGTAAACATGGCTTGATACATATTTAGATATATACCTAATTAAATTGTAATTAGTTGTTATCTTTAAGTGAAAGATCCTTGATAAAGTAGTAGATCCTAAAACGACAATTTTTAAAATGCAATGCAAAAATATGCAAAAGTAAAATCTCAGAAACGGCTCAGCCATTTTCACTGTTGTATTATGTCAGGCTTTTTTAACATTTAATATATATTTTATTTAAATCGGTTCTAAAATTAAAGAAGATATGCCAATATAAAGTGTTTGTGTGCACAACAAAATGGCTGAAATATAACTGTTTATTAAATTAGGTTAATAATTTTATTGGACCACAAAGGTAATTCGTATTAGTATAATAAAGAATAATCTAGTTCAAACGGACAAAATCGCGAGTGGGCCGCTACTTTTATTATAAAACAAACCTTAATTTTTGTTTAGCACCCATAACTTTAAGCATCTTGATTATTTTTTGAAAAAAAAAAACAAAATAATACAAAACACTATTGACACGGGTCCCAAACCGCAGAGGAGGACAGATAAAAAAATATTTATCATGTCAATCACAAAAACAAAAACTTAACAACTTAAGCTGTTTCAAACGATAAATGTAAACAGTTGCGAGCCGGCGGCGCCCGCCAAAAGACCGCACCGCTATATAACAACAGATAAATAATACAGTCTATTTGTACTAAATTTCGCACGCTCTTAACATTTTTAGATAACTCTTGATTGGATAACAAAAAAAATTATAACCTACAAAAAAGATTTTTTATTTATTGTGTTAATTTGAAATCGATATGTATGTATATGATAAATAAGTTTTAATCGAATGGAATTGTATTCGATGTTTTATTCATAAATTTTATATTGGTAGATTATTAATAATTGAATTAGTAATATGTGGTTTGAGGAAAATTTTGCATATCGGTATTGTGGTATGCGATACATCAAATGAGTCCATTTTAAGTCATTCAATGTATACATTTAATAATCATAGTTAGTATGAAGTAATAAATATAATTTATGTTATATAAAACCGCTACATATACATAGTTTTTTATAAAATTTGTAATTAAAGATTCTATGATTCGAAAATTTTTAATTTTAAAATTTCTAATTTATAATTTGTCCAAAAACAACATAAAATAATTTATTTATTTTAGAATGATCTAAAAAGAATTTATATGCATTAATAATAAAAAATGACATGTTAGATAATAAATAAATAATAATGAATCAAAATTTCCTTTTTTTTTTTAATAAAATTAATTGTAAGCGTAATTTTCATTTAAGTATTATGTAGGTAATTGAAATAAAAAAATATTTATTAATAAAAAAAGGAATGTATACGAGTTAAATATAATTTTAAATAGATAAAGATTACCATGAGGTGTCTAATAAACTCACCGGACATCTTCATTATAGGTCAACCAAAATATACAGCATTCAATTTACGTTTCTAGTCCAAGAACACATTATAAAATTAAAAAGGAAAAAATCATTTAAAACACTTTAAAAAATAAACATAAAATCCTTTATTCAAACAATCGCTAATATTTAATCACAGCACGGGTAAAGAGATAAGATCGCGTTACAATAGTGCGGTGTTAAGAGACGTAACGCCGGGCTACGCGCGGCTGCGAGAGCTCGGGAACGTCAAGAATATATGTGCGACGGCCGCGACGAACGCTCCCTGAGTAACGAGAGGAGGCGAGAGCTCATCCCTAGGATCCCGAATCATACCCTCGCCCGGGCCGCCCCACCCCCCTTCACAACCCGCCTTGTCTTTTTACCGCACCCTTCTCTTTCATGCCAGCTACGGGGACGTTTGCACAAGGTTGCCATCTAAAATATCATAAATGTTTTGATGGCTTCATTTTGATATTTTCGTAGAAATTCCGATACCGTTTATTTTGTACTAAGATCCTTTGTTCGATTCTGATATGCGAAGTATATAAAGTTACTATATAATGTCAATCAATGTTTCTCTGACGACGTAGCTATAAACACCATTACAGTATTTTATATCGCGACGCTCAAACAATGGCACCACAGTTATCGACGGGGCTTATAAGGAATTAGGTGCGCTCGTATCCATGTTCAGTAGACCTGTACTAGTTGAAGATATGGTCCTTTTATGGGTTCAACGGCTTCTGGTTATTGGTAGAGAATGGGTTAAAACAAATGTTTAGGTATCTTATATCAACAGTCGTGTGTCTTATCGTGTAGAGTTTCATTACACGAACCACTGCCACTACCTACACCTACCTACCTAATTAATATTGGCCAATCGACGAAACAAAACACATTGAGACATTAAAATGTAACTTTTAATTTAACTACAAAAAGGTTCAAAGATCATTTACGTTAAATAAATTAAATACAAAAACGCTTGCGAGACAAACACGACAGTTATATTTTATAGTGTTATGTTTTTAAATATATTAATCGTTTATATTACAGCATTTTATTTCGTTTCGTCTGAAAATAGCTATTGTGGCAAGTGAGACGGCAGATAACTAGATAATATTAAAGATCTGCGAGCGAGACGGCGATTGGCCGTCGTGGGAAAGGGGCGGAGTCGCGCGACGGATGCACCAATGGGATGCTCCTTATTATCTGCGTCTTTGTCTGTCAGCGGATTCTGTGGTACAGGTGCCGCGCGCATCGTGGTCTGATCGCTCTACCTAGCCTCTATACGTTGGCTATATCTATGCCTATAGGTAGGATATTTCTACCTATAGGAAGACAATTCCTACCTATAGGTAGGTTAGGTACTTGTGGAAATAAAAAATGCATTAGTTGCGGCATTCGATTCGCCTTTGATCTCTATTCTACACGTTGCTCGTGGTTTTTCATCTTTCAGATGTACTCACAGAATATTTTATTATTTTGTTCTCTTGAAATTTTCGTTCGTGTTTTTGGTTTCAATAAATTTCTTAAATTTTTTTTAATCAATTATTTGATTATGGATATGTTCCGTTTGGTGTTATAATTTTTGTATTGGAGTAGAGTCGTGGCTCATTAGGTATCTGGCAGTAATCGCGATCGTTGTAGGTTTGAATCGGTACTCGGAAAAAAAAATATTTCCTCGCTCTGATAAGACAAGGACGGCGTTGAGTTTCGCCAATCAACACACAATGTCTCGTATTCAGAAAGTGTAGGGATGTTTAATTCGTTAATTGTGAATTTCCAGCATGCACTATCACGCTAGGCCAACATTAGAAAATTTATTGAAAAATTAATTTCAAAAACCGCTTTTCAGTATGACTCGTGAAGGCGACAATCACAATTGATTTGCACAGACACGTTTGATAATCGATTCAAACAGATGCAATAATCGATTTCACACCACGTACATTTCAAATCGTAAAGCTGTTGAAATGTGCGAACAACGACATTAAAATTTTGTATTTAAATGGTATTTTATTGGCTCTTGGATAGTTTCCAATTGGCTGGATGGGGGTTTGAGTCCCGCTATGTTGAAATTTTTAGCGCTTTTAATTTTTTTAGCTTAGTGTTGTATCTCACACGAAACAGGGTAAACAGAGGGAACATGGAAACCTGGTGTTAAGACTCTCCATTCCCTTGAAGACACATTCGTTCTCCATTTTCCGCCGAATTCTAGAAGAATTGTTTGTGGAGAGGCGAAACTCAACGCCGCAATTTGTTACACCAGAGCGAAGAAATGAATATATCAACTATTCAATTTGATCGAGTGGGAATCGCACCCACAACGTGTCGCATTCGAAGTCACCTGCACCACGAATGCCTCATTGATGCAATCTCTGATTTGATGCAATTGTATATAAAATTTTATTATATCAAACAAACATCGTGAGGCCAGTCATGGCACAGGGGCACAAATGTGCGACTGTAAACACGACAGATTGTAAGTTCGATTTCCATTGAAGGAAATGAAATATATTTTCATTTTCATTACTCCGCTTGAGTTCCAGCGGAGCGAAATAGCGGAAAGTGTCGTAACACTGGGCTCCCTCCACGTACCCCGCTACATGCGAGATACAGCGTGAAGCTGAAAATAAAAAAATATATCATACGTAGTTACCTATATATATTCAAAAACATTTGTTTATTCAAAATGTAATAGAATCACGACCGCGTATTTACAAAAGGCGAACTAATTAACCTCTACAATCAAGAACAACCGAGAAAACAACAATAAATTATTAACTATAAGTAAATTTAATCTATTTCCAGTCAGAATGTGGTAACATTCAAATGCAACAAACATATCTGCATGTATTCACATGTGAATATGAAAATTTATTCACAGTAATATCGCTCTACCGAAATTAGTCTGTGACACAGCGTTGCAGCTAAATTATTTAAAATAGCTGTTTGGTTCCCTCGTATATCATCATTTGCAACATAATATACGTAGGTACCTTCTAGTGTTATGTTGGTTTATGAAGTTTATTACTATAGGTTTTTGGAACAATAATGTATATTTATAGTTGGAATCGTGGTTCAGTTGTAAACGTCTGATATTTATAGATTTAAATACCAAATTGAGAAAATTTATTATGTAATGTCTGAAAAAAAAATTAAATATTTGATCTATAAATTCTTTCTTATTTGCGAAATACGATACGAAAATATATATTTTTTAAGCTTTCCTGTGTTTCTTTATAGGTCATGGTAATGTCTCTACAGCTCTATTCAAATCTATAGAAAAATATTCTATTTACGATCTTTTTTTAGGTTCTCACTGTAGCGGCCTACCCTGCTATGAGCGGGTGCTCATAGCAGGATAGGAGAAGAGAATCCGACACTCTGTTCTCACTAAGATATTTCTATTCCCTGTTTTCCGCGGAGTTCTGAAGTTATTGAATGTTGAATGGCGGAACCCAACGCCACACTTCGCTTCCTTACCAGAGCGAAGAAACAAAAATAATCAGTGTTTTATTTCTTTGAAGTTGAAGTGGCAATCGAACCCACAACCATTCGCGTTTGCGCTCGCTCGTGCCCCAGCGCTACAATTGACCTTAAACCAAACTTATTAGAAAATCCTACTTATTATTTTACATACAAGTTCAATTTCTCACAATTAACTGAAATCCACCATAATAATGACAAATTATTATAAAAGAAGTGACGTAATTATAGAAACGACTCACCTATAATATAAAGTAAGTTTATAATGTAGAGAAATCTCATCGTGATAAGCGAATTTGCACAGCGTGAAGCCATTGCCGTGGTCCGCCATCTTAGACGGACAAAGGAGTGGCCGGTGGCTGGTTCCGTTTCAATAGAGCTATATCAGCACGTTAGATGTGAATGTAGAGCTATAATAGTGTATAAGTATCTTGATATAACGGATCTTTTGTTAAAATGTATGTATATACGTAGGTTATAATGTGAATTAATAGTATTTTATTTTCAGTTTCACGCTGTATCCCGCATATAGCGGGGTTGGCACTTTCCCCTGAATTTTTCAAGGCACAGCGTGTTGTGGCGGAATTCAACGCCGCGCTATGGCCAATAAATAACAATGCATCACACTTTAACGATGCAATCGAACCCACAAACGTCGTGTTATAGTCACACGCTTGTACCCCGGTGCCACGAAGACGAAGAAAATTTATTTTCAGCTTCACGTTGTGTCCCGCACATAACAGGTCCCAGGTTGCCTCTGCCTACCCTGCTAATATAGCATAAGACTGAAAAAAAAATGCTTACAAGAACTAACTACATCTCCTCGAATTATGCATATGAGTAACCCCAACAAAACCTTTATGCAGCTATAGATTAATACTCAAAATAACACCAAACTCAAGACCAATACACCAACATACACATATAGCAACACAAATACCTAGAAACCACCCTAAATAAATCCTATATAGAAACAAACTTAAGGCGTACGAGCAAAGGGATCCCGCTCTGAATTCACAATGACCAGGTACCTACGTGACATACAACTTCGCGGCGACAATTTTATTTGCGGACTGCCCCCCATCTGGCACCTCCTTTTGTTGGGAATTCGTGATAGTCTGCCTCTTAGAACAGTATGTGGCAGAAAGGCTATCTGAGCTTTCAATTTTTATGTAAAAGATTCAGTAATGAGATGAGATTTAGAAAATAAATAAGTTTAATTGTAAAGAAATTACGATAACGAGAGGTTATTACTTTTTTGCGAAGATCGAGATGTTTTTAAAAAGTGTAAGTATCTTATCTAACACACTAACACACTGTTCCCATTTTCGACACTTGCGGATTCTAAAGGCTTTGCGTGTTGCCAAACGCCACGCTTTGCCTCGTTACCAGACCGAAAATGTTATTATTTTATTTTCCTCGAGTCGAGTCGAATCCACAACCTCTCACGTTTGCAGTCGCACGATCAATACGTATTACTAAAACTTGTTACATAGCAAAATTTTATTTAATCTCATCTTGATATCTACAACTCTTAATCATCTTTTAAACTAAAATATACTGAAAAAAAAATTTATAGCACTAAATTAAAGAATATTTACTGCATTTGGGTCTTCTATATTACATTTCCTCATCAGAGTTTGCACTACGTAGGTGGAATTCCTGAACAAAAAAGTTTCACCAAGTCGTTGGACGTGGCTGTTTATGTTGCCTATTACACAGTAATTCACAATTTAACTGGGTCTCTTGCATGCTAACTAAACTGACTACAACTTCTTGCAATGTAGAGTTTTTATTAAGTTTTTTAGTGTCTTTACTCTCTTTGTACCTAATTAATCTAGTTTTATAATTTATAAAGTGATAATTTTTAGATTACAGGAAAATTCGGTTATTCCAAGTAACAAAATTTGATAGTAAATAGATTGAGAGTAGAGTCATGTTAGGTTTGATATTTTCTTTCAATTTAATTAAAGTATCACAATTAGTTCAAACTGATTGTATGAAAATCTGTATCGTAGCTTCTGAGATTAGAACGATGAAAAAATTTATTCGTTAGCCTTGGACAATGATCGTTGAAATTTGTGTATTGCTAAATAATAAAGATTTTTATTCGTTTCAGTTCTTTTTCTAGATAATCTACAAACTTTTTTTTTAGTTTAGTTTAGTTTAGTGTAGTAGTTATAGCTTAACCTTTTTAGCTTATAAACCATACTCATTTGAAAATATCATTGCTTGAAAGCTTAGTGTATGCAAAGCCGCTCTTGTATCGCTTATATACAATAAATATATAATGTTTTGTATATATTATGTAAATCACGCAAAATACATTTTAAATCTCTAGAGTGGTCCGTGAACAGACATTCAGATGTAGCCATTTAACCACCCTTTTCAATCCGATCGTCTAAAGAATCGTGTTTAAAATGTCCAATTTAAATTGTTCCGATAAAGGGGCGGCCATTTCAATTTTGAGCGTCTAAATCGAAGTGCGATAGCCAGTCGGTAAGCGCCTCCTGGGGCGATCCATTGAATTTATAGAGGTAATAAAATAGCATTAGAGAGTGAAACGCGCTCACTCTGCAACATCAAGCACTTACTAGATATCTTGAAATCTGTGATTTTTTACATATACAATAGGTATATACAAAACAAGAATTTTCAAGAATATTTCTAGCGTTAAGACACTATATAAACGACTTTCCACCGGTCACTGGAGGCATTGCATGTTAAGTGGCGTAACTCAATCAAACCAGAATCGAATCGAAAATATTAAATATTTTATTTCCCCGAGTGGGAGTCGTATCCGAAACCTGTTACGTTTACAGCACGACTAACCTCTAAAATATATTTAAGCCTGTATTTCATTATTAATTTCACAAATTATATATCTATCTATAGAAACGGCATCTCAAGATCGATCTCAGACTTGAGAGCGGTTTATAGGCCTTAACCTGTAATTATTCTAGTTTGTACATTTTACCAGTCAAAACTCTCAACGAAAGATTCTTACTCGACGAACATATAAGCACAATAGCTCTTCTATTAAAAACACAATCATGAACGCTTTCGTGACTTAATCAATTTACAACCACAAAAACTAACAAAAGCTAACATCAAAATTAAGACTCGATAATCGCTACTGTTAAGACTACCAAAGTATCATGTCAAATTAAGTAATCGCTATGTAATTGAGCCGGCTATCAGAACATAGCTCATCAATCAACCACCCCTGCGTGTTGGCGCAAGGGATGAGAGCAAACCTTGAATTAATTATTAATTTATTTTTGTAGTAAGTTATACGGTTGTACAGTAATGTAAATTTTATTTAGTTATTTTTGTTGAATTTTCGTAGTAGATTGTGGTTAAAATGTATTATTAATAAAATATACTTTAACATTTAGATGGGGAACGGTGTGTCTTAATTCTAGGTTCCCTTAGCCTATTCTGATGAAGACACAGCGGGATACATTGCATTGTGATTTTCTTTTTCATTTATCAAAGTAATTTTATAGCTTTCATTTGCTGGTATTTAAAATGATAGAAACGCTAAACTCTACTTACTTGCGTCCAAACCAAACGAACCACTTACAGAGTTATCCTGGTTTCTATTTCAGTAATCATTAAAAAAACCATTTATATAGACACATATAATATATAGTTATATCTCATTTGTTGAACCTACTGGAAACAATACTCTACATTAAGAATGTCAACAAAAAAGAGAAAAGAAACAAAACTAATTATTATTTTTACGCAAGCAAGCTACTATCGAGTCTATATTTACATACTTTTATAGTAATATAACAAAATTTGGTATATGTGTAACGTTATATAATGCCAGTGGTTATATTGAGATTACATTGTTAATTATAGCGCAAGAATCGTAAATTAAATCCTAGAGTTCAGAATACAAAATAAATAAAAATTACTAAATAAATCATATTATTGTTACTTAAAATAAGTACAATCAATAATATTTCACATTTACATGGCACAAGAGAGAAGTGAGAGAAGAAGCGAAGAGAAACTTATGTCAAAATATTCCTTTTCCCACTGCCCAAATCAAAACATAGCATATTGAGATATAAGGACCATCGTCGTTCTTTTTATAACCTAAGCGAGGTAATATCATAAATTTAAATAATTTTAGCCCTGGGTTTCAATAAACCTGATATATTATATATATTATAAATATCCAAAATCGCCTGAGTTAAATTTGAATTGCTTAAATCTAGACACATTTCATCTAGACTGTGATGGCGTCGCGTTTTGTCCCAAAGCTGTAAAATAATAAGTAATTAGGACTTCATACTTTCCTATTAATAGAATTCATGGAATCTAATACGCACACTAAAGACCACACTAACCACAACCAGTGCCTCATTCTAATTCTATAATATATATTTTTGGGTCACGCTGTATCCAACACACAGCATGGTAGGCAGAGGGAACCTAATATAAAGACACTCCGTTCCCCATTTTTACCCATTTGCCGCCGAATACCGCAGGCAGTCCGTGTTGAGTGGCGGAACTCATCGCTTCGCTTTACCTCGACACCAGAACCAAATGGAAACATAAATATTTCATTCCTCAAGTGGAAATCAAGCCTACAACCTGTCACGCTTACAGTCACACTTTGTGGCCCTGCGCCACGACTGACCCCAATATTAAATTATACAAATATAACACGAAAATAAGTTCAAATCACAATTTCAAACTCTACCAGACCCAGATCAACATCGATAGAGCTTCACGAGCCTTATTAAAAGAATAAGTGAATGTAGAGCCGTTGGAACATTTCCTTGTACAAAATCGTTGCCCCTAACAAAAATCGAGTTGATAACAAACAAAACGACCGGCTTTGACTCTACACAATGGTCCTTCGCAAATTACACGCCACGCCGGCAATTACGCGTGCAACAACAGATACATTTGTATGACAATGATAGAGTTTTTCTGCGAAATATGATATGCTTGCTACGTTTACTATAGTGTGTGACTTTACTTATATTATGATTTTACTTTCTTGCAATTTTTTTTTTATGTTTAATTAGTATTTTTTTTATTTCATTAATAGCGATATTATTTTATTTCTATTGAATTTAGATTTTTTAACTGTTTATTTCATATTGTTCAATTATGATAGAACGGAGTGTCTTAACACTAGATTCCCTCTGCCTACTCTGATATGTGCGGAATACAGCGTGAAACTGATAAAAAAAAGTTAGATTTAAATCCTGAAACTACTGCTGCTATTAAAATCAGTTCATTTTAAAGCATAATATAGTCATACAACGTTAATATCGATGGATTCAAAAGATTCCAAGTTATCTTAACTAAAATCGGAAATAATATAACAAAAAGTTGCATCTATTTATAATAACACTATTTTTATCTATTTGATAATGCTATTATCTGTCAACCGCAGCTGTGACCTTGTGTCCGGTCTCTCTTAGAATTGATAATTGCGCGTCCGACCTCGCCACCTCGCTTCCTACCGTTTCACGGAATGTGGATTTTGTAACCAATTCATGTTATTTATTAAAAATAATAATTAATATATCGATTTGGATGTTTTTTCCGTGTATCGTAGTATATCGTTGTTTTCAGGTTAAAGGTGATGCATTATCGTCGATCTTTATATTTAATAGTAAATTAAAAATCACACAATAAAAGAATAAATTAAATTATATAACATTTTCATATGTCTTCGTTTCGAGGCCGTTGTGACGCAGGGGCGCAACGCTGTGCATGTAATGCGATGATTGTGGATTCAATCGTCACTCGGGGGAATGAATTATTATTTATTAATATTTGCATTTCGTCGCTCTGGAACCAAGGCAAAAAGAGAGAGAGATTTTTGCCACTGAAAACGCAATCAAACGCCTCGACAAATTCAACGGAAAATGAGGACTGAAGAGCAAAAACACTAGACACCCTCTGCTTACCCTCCTATGTGCGGGATACA
>DWAP01001789.1:0-14865 GCA_018230625.1 Heliconius eleuchia
CTTTAAAAAAGTATGAATACATATGAAATAAAATGAAGGAAGAAAATGTATAATATCGTATAATAATGTATGATGAAGGAAATGTACACGAAGAGAAAACAAAACATCTGGTTTTGTTTTCTCTTCGTGTACATTCTCAGGTTTACCATTCTAAGCCGTCGGATATATGCGTATAAGTTAGGGACGTCGCGAGAAAAAGCGATATGGTCTCTATTGTCTTCGCCTCTAACCACATTTACTTCTACACACAGTTTCTACTTACCCTATGCATAGGTACATCATTATCTGGTATAACTTCATCTAGGGTTCCAGAGATCGCTCTCTTTAGCTCCGGGCCGGCCTCGTGCAGCGTCCTCAGGCCGGCCTGTAACGTCATCTGATGACACTGCTCGTCGGTCTGTCTCATCTCTTGTTCCTTTCTCTTTTTGAACCTTTACACCAATTGAATGTTTAAATCGACGAGTAAATATGAATATGAAAAGATAGATTTTTCGGTCTATGCTGCTATTTATACAATACATTAGTAGCTAAAACTTGATCAAAAGTGAAATTTTAAAGCCACACTTTATAATCCAATGATTTGTGTGCAACTAAATTTTTAGCTATACTATTGCGATATACTAATATTTTTTTTATGAATGTACTTTTTTTTGTATTATATTTTTTCTAGTTTTTCGAATTTGTATACGTTTACTCTATATCATTATACGCTACTAAAATTTAATCTAGCTTTTGCTAAATAAAAAAAAACTTTCAAAACTGTTTGTATGTTAAATGTGGCTGTTTTGATATTCATGTGTCTCTGTTGATAAAATCCGATAATACACAAAAACACAACATTAAATTTCGGATATTGGATGGGTAAAGACGATTAAGTGACCTCCCGTCTGTCAGTGCATGCGCAATGTCGTGATTAGACTGTGTGATGTATGTGGGTATGTTGAAAAATTCTTCAAACCGTTTAATGTTTATGGAATATTAAGTCTCGAAGGACCATGCGGGGTACAACCGAAAACATCTAAGATTGAACCTGCTATCTTTTGATTTGATTACTATCGTCTATATCTGAGCTCATATAAAAACACTAAAGGGCAACATTCTCTCTCCTAAAAAACATACGTTTTCTCAGATGGATTACTTACGCGTGATTCCTATGGAACAAAAACATTGAGTCAGTGTCAAACTGAACATAATAAAAATAAATATTTGAGGTTAAATACAAAATAAAACACAATTGACAATAATAACTAATAAGTTCTTATATATATCATTAGCTTTCCACATAAAAGTTTAACATATTCATTAATTAGAATGATGAACTATTTTCTATTGATGGTTATTTGACTTAATTAAGTAAGATTTTTTTAGTTTTTTTTCTATTAGAAATTACAACAGCTTCGTGTAATAAATTGACACGTCTAAAAGCTATAAGGAAGGCTGAGTAATGTACGAAATTATATAAGACTATAATATCTCATGGTGCCTATGTATTTTCAAATGTGTGTTATTGCAATTATAAAAAAAAACAAATCCTTAATCTGTAACTTTTATGCTAGGAATAGTTAGCCAATTTATTTCCATCTTCGTTTGTAGAAAACAGAACAACTGTAACTAAAAATTCTGGCATATAATACATTAAAAATAGTTATAACTTCATCAAATAAAGTGAATAACTCTATAGTTAGACATTGATTGGTCTTTAAACATTACGTTAAAGCTAATTCTTACCTTCTAAAGTAATCCTGTATAAGGAATGTAGCGTAGAACTTGCCGACGGTGATCTCGTTGGGGTCCCCCGGAGGCGGTACCACTTGATCCAGGAGTTTAGGAGACGTTCTCTTCCAGATCTTTTTAATGACCGCTCGAAGTTCTGTGTTACAATCGTCGATGTTGCCTGTGAAATAATAATTTTGTATTATTTAGAAAATTGATTTTTTGGACGTTTCAATTTTCATTTATGTTTCTGTACCTTCAGAATTTCGTGAGATAAGACCTTACGTCTGTATTTTAATTTTGTGTTAAGAAACTATTCTTCACTTTCCTTTTATTTTAGATATATACGGATTTTGTTTTCTTTAGTTTATTGCGCTGTAAAGTTATTCCTTTTTCTTTTCTTATATTTTTTTTATGTACAAAAAGGTTGTCTAAGATTCCTTGAAGCAATAAGATCACCAAATAATGATTCTAATACTTTGTTTTATTTGTATCTCTCGTTTGCAATGAAGAATAATCTATTACCATCAGTTTTGATCTTGAGCGAAGTCCGAACAACGGCGAAGAGCGTCGCGTTGAAGAGCACCGTCCCGTCGGAGTTGAGCGGCATGTTCATGGACACGAGGCGCTTGCAGGCCACGCGGTGCGGACACAGCTTGCCGAATCCTGCCGCGGGGGAACAGGCACGAGCCATTTAGAACCAGTTGCTTTCATTTTAAAGAGTTGTATAGAACACAAGATGAGAGGGCATCGTGGCGCAGTGGCACAGCGTCTGACTGTAAACGCGAAGGTTTTGAGTTTGGAACTCAGATATGGGATCTAGCACAGACATGCCTCAACTATGCATATAATTTTGCTACTTATATCTTCTCACAGCTCACTCAATTTCTACCCATTAGTTGCCATACAACATAATATAGCTCTATGTTATAAATAAATAGTAAGAAGTTCAACTCTTCATACAAAACAGAAGAGAAGTAAAAAAAATCGATAATAAATATAAAGCATACCTAGCGGTGGACTAATTTTTCTTAATAAAGTAACTACATCTAAGTGTTTTATTCGTCCTTTTGCGTCTGGATCGTATTCACTCCATAACCTGAAAAAGTTACGTAAATACGATATATGTTTTTAATTGAGACAATAATACACAAAATAAATATTTATTAATATCCAGTAGACGTAATTTTAACTCAACATCAACCTTATAAACAATGAAAGATTGCTTAGTAATCAAATAGTAATAGAACTCGAAACTTAATTAATAGAACATAACCTTAAATAATGTACATTTATCTTCTCATATTTTATGTAATAAAGCTATTATTGTTGTTGTATTGTTTTTTACCTTATAAACTCATCTAAATGGTGTGGTCCCAGTATTGACCAGTCTCTGGTTAAATAGTCAAAATTATCCATGATGACAGCAACGAATAAGTTAATGATCTGAAAATAAATACAAAATGAACTTGAAAGATGCCTAAAATACCGGATAAGCGCGATTTGTGCTCACCCACCGAGGGTTCCGTAAAAAAATTAGGTCTCGAGCTTTTTTTCTGCGATTCAAGCTCAGCTTGATCTTTCATCTGCTACCTCCCTTGAACTAGCAGCTTTGATAACAAATTTTGTCCCTGTTTAAGTCTTTTATTTTTTAGGATTTAATCACAAATGATGAGTTGTCAGATTTTTTACTGAACTAGTACTACTTCTATAGGTATCATCTATATGTAAGCTGCCATATTTCATAGATCTAGGTCAACTGGAGTCCCCTTTTAATTTTAATTACTTTCACAGCGCGCTAAATATCTACGCATTTTTTGCGACATAATCGGTCATCTTTTTTTAAATGTAGAAAAATGTTTTTTTCAGGAAACCATGAGGCCGTAGATCTGGGTATATGACTTGAATTTTATATCGATATCTCCAAGCATTCTTGAGATAAAAGCTCTTGACAGACGGACGGACAACAAAGTGATCTTATAAGGCGTTGAGTTTCGCCACGCAAAAAAAGCGCAATGCCTACAGAATTTGGCGGAAAGTAGGGAATTGTGAAAGTGTTTTGAAATAAATATTATCAAATATGTGATAAAATTAATATATACTAACAAGAAAAGAACATAAAACGTAAAAAGAAATGAAGTAAGGGAAAGCGAGGACGCTGCCACAGGAGCCACCACTGTCTTCTTCCCCCTCTTCCTCATAGTTCCTGTCGCAATGCACATCCGGCTCCGGGGACACGCCCATCATTATGTCCTGCCATGCTTCACCTGTAAAGCAAATGTATAATACTGATAATTATAACAGTCTTGAGTTAAAAAAATCAATTATTATGGTTATTTTAAGAAATTTACAGCTTTCCACTTTTCGAAAAGAAATTATGCAATATAATTGAATTCCATCTTATATAAAAAGAAAAAAATATTAAATATATCAAAAATATTGAATAGAATATATGAAGAAGAATTTTTAGAGATAGCTTATTGAAGTAGAGCTACATTAATACAAAAATGAAAGTTAATATCTTACCGGTGGCAGATCGAAACAACACTAATATAGCTTGTGGAAACGTTTGAAAATGGTTATTTCGTGTGATAGGTGTGTCGTCGTCTATCGCTATTTTGCCAAACACCTAATAAAAGAGAAAAGAAAGTGTTTTGAGTAATTGTTTTGTTAGTTTTCCTATATTTTTCTAATACACAAGTATTAAACCAAATTATATTACTTCAATCTTTAAATGTTTAAAGATTGATAAAACTCACCTGCATTCCAACTACAGCATAAATGAAGAATAGCATCAAAATCAGCAGAGCAACGTAAGGCAAGGCTTGAAAGGACTTGATAAATGTCCACAGTAGCGTCCTAATGCCTTCTCCTCTGGACAACAACTTGACGAGTCTCATCACACGAAACAGCCGAAAGAAGTTGATTGAGGGGATCGAACTTTCCTGTTTCAGATATTATATAAGTCAATACATATTCTTTCTTATTTTTTCCTATCTGTCTATCCTAGAGAGAGAATCTAGTTACATATCACTCAGCTCAGTTTTTAAATAGGAATATAGAGATGTTCGTTCTCCTATTTGTTTTCTAGGATGTCATATCTTTTTTCTTTGTGACTCTATTTTTTAGTTTATGACGCTTGTATTTCATGTCTGTTAAACAAGTATGTTGATGTAACAATTTACTACGGTACTATAACTATCTTGTAAGTCAAGAATTCGTTCGAATTACATTGAGCAGTGTTCAAGAGTGCTACACTATTTTTTTGTGTATTTACAATTTCTATTGTACTCATTGTTTTTGTGTTGTGTGAAATGGCGTGCTTTTTTAACCAATATTTTTCCATACATGAATACATAGATACATATATAAATAGATAGTTTTGTTGCAGGTTACTGTCCCGGATGCAGTACGGTACATCGAAAGCTAACCTTATCATTAAATTGCTGGACAACATATAAAGCTTAATATTAGTGACATCAATAGTAGAGGTACCTACGTGATGTACCTATTCGAAAATAAATTTTGAATTCACGCATATCTTACACACATTTTTTTAATTTCACGCTGTACATTTTTTTAGTTTCACGCACGCAGATAACAGAGTAGGCAGAGGGAACCTGGGAACCTATTGTTAAGAGACTCCGTTTCTATTAAAACTTCCGTTCCATACAAAATAAAATTCTAAAATGACCCCAGAATTTTATACATTAATTGTAGCATAAACAGACATACTATAGTGAGTAGGACTTTCTCCGTCACTTTTTCCATTTGGCTTCGTGCCACTCGACAGAACGCATCTTACGAGTGGTACGGAACATCGCAATTTGTGTAACCCAACCGAGGAAATAACGATATTTAAAAAATAAAATCTCCTTAATAAAGCATAGCATGATCCTTTAACGTCTAAAATTGGAGCTAGTTACGTACGTTCACCTTACTATTTATTTTAAGTTCACACTGTATCCCGCAATAGCAGGGTAGGCAGAGGGAACTTGGGCACTTAGCGTTAAAATTCTAAGGCCATTACGTGTTGAGTAGCGGAACTCGACGCCGCGCTTTGCCGCGTTACCAGGGCGAGGAAATTAAAAAATTAAATAGTTGATTTTCTCGAATGGCAATCGAGCGTATCGCGTTTAGTCACACGCTTGTGCCTCTGCGCCACGATTGGCCTCAATTAAAAAAAACTCGGTAAAAGTGATATCTTAATATATACAAAAGCGTGCACTCACCTTAACAACGTGGGCTCTTGGTAGTCCACTTCCCTGAAATAAATATTACGCTTCAATGATCTACGTATAGATGCAGTGTTCTTGCTGTTATTACAACACCTATGTATGTCCATGCTGGGGACAGTAACTACACCGCCTAAATTAAAATATTTCGTTTTTGTAGTGTCTGCATTTTGTTTTAGATAAGAGGAATCTATATAGAACAAATTTATTTGAAATTTATGAATACTCCAAAAATATATATATTATAAATATATGTTTAAATAAACATGTCACTTGGGATCAACAGTATTTAAAAAATATAATTTTTTCTTGTAATTATGTACAATCTTAATCTTTGGACCCATATTTAGGATATTTAAATTTAGGCTGTGCATGAAGTGACTTACTATAGATAATAAAGTACCGCTCGAAGCGTGCGAAGTGATTTTACCTGATTCTTGAGTTCGTTTACTTGTGAGACAACGATGTCGATGATGCTGCCGAGCACGATGATGAAGTCGAAGGTGTTCCACGCGTCGCCGAAATAATTCTGGAATTTATGATATCTTGTCGGGTCTAAAATCTGATAATTAACAGGCAAGCAATATATTCTGTATAAGTTTAAATTATTAGCAGTAAACTATTACAGTATATTTTATTTAATTTTTTTACTTATTTATTTTTATTTAGGTAGCTTGAAAAAAAATATCATATTATAAGCCAATTAGCGGCGTTGAGTTCTGCCTCAAGAATTCGGCGGAAAGTGGGGAACGAAAGTAACATAATGGTAAATGGAGTGTCAGAAAACTAGGTTCCCAGGTTCCCTCTGGCGATCCTGCTATGTGCGGGACACAACGTGCAGCTAAGAAAAATGGATCAAAAAACCTAATCTAACAAAAATAATATTAAAATTGACTGATGATAGAAAATTATAGACTCAAATTATATATTTTTGTTTCAACAATCTACTTTCCAGTTCGTTGTCACAAAACTTGTAATATATGGTTTGGGACACTGCGTTCCCCAGTTTTCGACGAAATGTTACTTCATTCAATAAATTACCTTAAACCTAAAGGCAGCCAGTTTAAAAATGAACTCAAGCGCGAATACAGCAGTAAATATCATATTAAGCATGTCCAACGCCTTGCTGTACTCCGGTGACTGGTCGTGGTACTTCATGGCGAGGGTTATCGTGTTGATCATGATGAGCACGAAGATGGCGTATTCGAAGGGCTGTGACGTCACGAACCACCACACTTTGTATTGGATTCGATGTTTGGGTATGTACCTTTGTTGGATAAATCACATTTTTGTTAAATAACGCCTTATTTTAATAATGTTTGAATTGTAAAATTTTGTTTTTATATAGTTTTTGTAATTTTTAGAGAAAACTCTAGTAACAAATCACATTACTATGTTCAAATGTATGCATTGATAGGTTGAAATTAACGCCGCTACTATATAACTAAATAATCAAACCTGTTGTCTGGGCATATATCGCAGCATTAATGCTCTTATTTTAATTCTAAATCGTAACATTTGCGTCAGATATATAGAAGCGCTGTTTCGAAATATAAAATAATTTTAAATTACGATTTATATCATTTATTATCTGTACTAGATAATAATAATAATAATATTGACTCACCTTCTAATGGGTTTAGCTTTAAGAGCAAATTCTATACAATTCCTTTGGTTCTTGTCTAGTTCACAATTCTTATATTCCTGCTCACCCTCATTCTGGAATGTCACTATGACGAAACCGACGAATATATTCACCTAAAAAAATCATATTAAACATCATAGTTAGTCTAGCGTAAAATCTATATTTTTTAAATTAAATGAAGTAAGATCTTGCTAAGATTTTACTAGTTACGTCTATATTGTTTTTATTATAACAGAGACAAATGAGAGAAGTGAAGTGACTCACCATAAAGAAGGCAATTATAATAATATAAATAATATAGTAAGCTGCTACAATTGGACGGAAGTTAGTGATGGGACCACGATCTTCAGCATTCGAATCTATAGACACATACAATAACCTGAAAGGAATATATTTTTAATTATAATGTTAACTATAATTTCCATTTCATGATATTTATAAATATGTTTTGTTGCAATTTGTGTTTTGGGATTGTTATTTTTCATATTACGGTGAAGGTAAATTTAATTCTACCAAACTATTAATCCTTTTCTATTCAAAAAGAATAGTTGCAGTGTATTGGGTAGCGAAACTCAGTCCACTGTTTCCTAAATGCCATTTTTTTCAAAACATAAATAATTGAGTCAGTGAGGCCAGTCGTGGCGCAGTAAACGCGACACATTGTAGGATAGATTTCAACTATTCTGCTATGTGCGGGATACAGCGTGAAGCTAAAAAAATAATAATTAGGCCAATCAATGCCTTACCCTGGCCATCCTTCAAAAGTAGACACTGTGAAAAGCGTCAGCATTCCTTTCATCACATTGTCGAAATGAAAATCATTTCTCTTCCAAACTCTATCTCTAACTACATAATTAGGATTTTCGAACACTAAATAGGTTCCCCTGAAATCAAAATTAGCTTTCAATTTATATCCAGACAATACAATAATACCATATGACTGTATACTTACTGACACTCATCTTTTGTCATTTTCGAAATATCATTACACCTAAAAAATTTACCCTGGAACAAAACTTAAGTGATTAGATAGTATTGCTTGTCTACAATGAAAGCAGTTAGTTACAAAAACATAATGCTGAAGCTGTTACGGAGGAACCCATTTCTCATGATGTCAAAAGCGATTTCAAACAGCAATTATAAACATATTTACAAATTGGTTTAATTTATTAACAGAATACATAAAATATTTTCTAGGATGTTAGATTTCGTTAATTCGATTATCAAAGTTACAAATGGATGTGAATATCAGGGCTCACCTTAAATAACTGTACACCGACGACAGCGAACATAAATTGTAACAAATACGTAACTAGCATTATATTGCCTATTGTCTTAATAGCTACTATCACACATTTCACTACATACTATATAATGAAGGGTGGTGCCAGTTAGTTGCGTGGGTATACATTACCAGGGGTCAGTCCGGTCCGGTAACCACGCAGCGACGGAACATACGGGGAAAAGCAAACAATATTTAATAATGGGGCTTTAACACAAGGATAGGTATTCTATATACTTTGTTAAGACAATTGTTAGACGTTTCCGAATGGGTTTGACGAGAACGCCAAGGTAGGGGGTTATCTATGAAATTAGTCTTCTAAATGAACTGGATTGCTTGATTCTACACCTTTGGGTTCAATCTAATCATGCTAACATTTTGGTTAATCGTTAACTATTTTATCGCAGCTGTTTTATATATTATAAAGTTAATTTAAATTACGGAAATATAGATAGATGCCCGTATCATGCCAATTAGTAATAGATATTTTTGCTATAGGTACTAGGATTTTTTTAAATTTTATTTCTTAACATATTATAACTTTATTTATTTGCAATTAAAATAAAAATATAGAACGAAAGTAAATATTTAAAACAAGAAGAAAGAGTAATAAAAAGTGTAGAAATGTTCTATTAGAAGGCGTGACAAGCAACAAATGAAAATGCGAAGGAAATAAAGCATAAAGCAAAGCATAAGAAAAATACATACATATAATAACATACAGATAAATAATGAAAAAATATATAATCATGAGAAATGAGCGACAAAAGAAAATAGATCGAGAAACAAATCATAACAAGTGACCCAAAGGTGTAAGTTTACAAAAGTTTGAAATTTGTGTAAAACTCCAACCGGTGTGGACACACGTGAGGTACACAATACGATACAAGCGACCGCAATGGTGAGGGTCGGGCGGTACTGATGGTACGGATAGACTACTACTGCACATCGAGTGTCTCTGTAGGAACGCAGTGCGTCTAATTGCAAAATTTATTATGACACGATAATTAGTGTCGCGTCAACCGCTGCGGGAACACGTTGTGTCCAAACGTCTAGTGTAGACGGAATGTTTTCAAAGAGGTTTGACATATATTTAACACTCCGCACCGCACACAATAAATGCATTACAATATCACCGGTTTGCGAGAGTAGAGGTTGGACAGTTTCCGTACATACAAATATATACTACTCAAAAAACAGTACCTACATACATCAATGAAAAGGTCACCTGACATTTATGTCAGAATTTTTGTCGTAGTCTATTCATACCATAAGACTCTTAACGGCTTCGGCGCCCCCTACCTTGAACATTTGCACTCCCATGACCGCGAACATGAATTGGAGCAAGGACGTTACCAACAAAATGTTGCCGATCGTTTTGATTGCAACGATCACGCACTGAACAACGTGCTATAATCAGGGAAAAATTACTTTCAATTACCATTTTAGTTAATTGCAGTTTTTTATATATTTATCTATAATCATGTTATTTTATATTAAACTTATAATTCAATTTATTTTATTTTTGATGTGACGAACTGATTACTGACCTTAAGGCCTTTGGCCCTATTGATAGCTCTGAGAGGCCTCAGAACCCTGAACACTCGCAAAATTTTCACAACAGATATACTCCCAGATCTGAAAGAGAATTGAACATGTGCAAGAAAGATATTAGTAGTACCGTCTTGGTATACTTCTAATCAATTTAACTGCATAAGATGATTTCATTCAAAGGAATGTTTATTATAGTTAGTTAAACTTTGATCTTTCATTCTAAAATCTATCACACAATGTCTTTCATGTTATGAGTGGAGGTGAATGTGGGAGATAGGTGAAAAGAGATTTCAATTACACAATACAAAAATATTCTCTTACACATTAACAAAGCACTTACTTAAAGCTCATAGATATCAAAGACACGCAGACGACGAGCATGTCCAGCACGTTGAAAGCGGAGCGTAGGAAGGCGCCTTCGTGCAGCACGAGACCGTACGTCACCAGCTTCAGGAACAACTCCAATGTGAAGATGCCCGTGAAGAATATGTCGAATTGACTAAGCAGCTGGAATGCACGTGGTACGTGGCAGTTATTTGTGTTTTGCAAATTATTATTACTATCAATTCTAAAGTAGAATTGATTCACGAACAGAGTGACGTTAAATTTAATAGTTTTTTAAGGTATGTATATAGTTTTATTGTTTTATTATGTTTATAAGAATATTTGTTTTGTTTATTGACGGTTTTACGTAAGGTTAACATTTTTTGAATGTGATCTTGAATTTCTGAAGTATTTAAAAATTTTAATTCAAAAAAATGTAACGAAATGATATGTTATTATAATAATAATCGAATGAAAATATTAAAAATATTCTGTTCTGCAGTAAGTCAAAACTTACCCAATTTCGAAATCCTTTTTGGGCAGCGTCTAATGGATCTTCTGCGGCTAACATAGCCGACGAGAACATGATGCACACCAGAATGATGTTGCCAAATGTTGACGACGCAGACATTTTGTAGCAGAATACACGAAACCTAAAATATTAGAAACGCGTTATTTTTTGCAAATGTTTAAAAACGTAACAAAAATAGATGATATTCATATAATATCTTTTGAATTTAAAATTTTCAAATCATAATTTAATTTAGGAAACACATATATATGTATCTAATGGAAATAAAGATCAACACAAAGCGAAAGAAACGACACATTTATTACACACCCATCTATAAAATGTACATTTTTATATAATTTTATTATATAAAAAATATTAAATAATGTGTAACATAAACTACTTCATGCAAAATTATAAAATATCGACATAACTTTTAATTGAGCTCATGCTATTAACACAATATGTAAGAAATAATAACATGCAATAGTCATCTCGGCATGTTCTAATAACAGAAATGTCTATCTATCTAAAGTATCATACTTTCACTCCTATTAACATGGTCCTCTAGTTTCATGCTTCTATACAAAAAAGCTTAACGCCACAAAAATGCCTAACCTCTAACATCGGAGTTTAAAAGTACCCTGTAATCTCATTGTCGATTATTTTTTGTTTTTGAAGTAATTTTGAATGGAGGACAGCACTCGTGCACAAAACATGAAATGATACATATAGACACAGACAAAATGAACGGTATTATGAACCAATCGGGACACGCCAATAGCACAATGAGTCACGGGTACCGAGTGACCGATCACCTGTTGGTTGGTGACAATATGAAGAAACTACTAGCGTTCGGTATTGGCGGCGTCTGATTTGGCATATTCAGTTCAGAGATGCGCCTCGGCCTAGCGGTTACGAGCGTTCCCTCCTCTTCGAGCTCGCCGCCATCTTTGTGATAGAAACATATGACATTCCTTTCATTCAATTCTAGCTACGAATACTTAAACGTAATCTTCGCACCTATGAGAAACATTACGTGTTCATGCCGACCGTGACGTCCCTACGCCTACTTTAAATCAAATGCAATTAAAGAATGTGTTTAGCTAAATAATGTGAGAATAAATTAAATACAGAAACAGAAACGAATAGCTGAAAGTATTAAAATTGATGAAGGTAAAGGCATAAGTACTGAAACAGAAAAGCTCCGACGACTTCAGCGTTTTCTCACAAGAGATATAACTGACGCTCGTCAGAGAAATTAAGAAACAAAAAGAAGAGGCAGATAAAAAAACATCTAATCGGAAGCGCCGGTCCGCGACGGTCCCTGACCTGTTGTCTTTGGGAAATATGAAGAAGGAGGAGGCATCGGGGACCGGCTTGGCCGAGTCCCGGATGTCCACCTCCGAGAGGCGCCGCGGCCGCGCCGACGACGTCGTGGGCTTGCGCCTGAGGCGCGGCTCGTCCGAGGACTCTGTGCTCACTGCGGTTGTGTTGTTAGCTTATTGCCTCGTTCCCGATTGCGTTACTACTATGCGACAATCTTTGCTCGATCGTTGCAGAGTATTGCATCAGTTAAAAAATATCAATATTTGTATAAATTAAAATACAATTTTGTTGTGTATGTACAAATGTACACCCATACATACATGTATATACATGTATGGATGTATTTGTTCGATCCTATTCTTGTAAAAACTAATTAAATTGCTTATACCTAATATAGTTATAAATATGATAATATGCAAAGTTTTTCTTTTCTCTTATTTTTTTTTACATTTTAATAATAAATTAATAAAAACTGTATCAAGATTTCTATTATGTGATTTACTCATAATATAAACATTTTTCTTACCAATATGATTTCTCTGATGGTTTTCCATTTCATCCATTTCTTGTTCTTCCTCAACTCTCTCATCGTTCTCCTCATCCATACCCGGGTCTCCTATATCGCCGTCTATTTCATCGTGCGGTTCACCTTCTGATCCAGTTTCTTCTCCTTCATATTCTCTTTCAGAACTAAATTTAATAAGGTATGTACGTATTTAATTTTTAAATTAGTAATTTGAAGTCGAACTTAAACTTGAAGTGTTACTATGAACGCGACGATTTTGGGTTTGATGTCCACTTGGGAGAATAAATTATTTAATATTTTCATTTCCTCGCTTGGAACGGAATGTCTTACACTAGGTTGCGATTGAATCACCTCTGTCTACCCTATTACATGCGGGATACAGCGGGAAGCTAATTTTTATTAAATGCATTATATCATTATTTAAAAAAAGTAAATATGAAAACATACTTTTACACGCCAATATAAACGAATAAAAGAAAATCTGCATATTTCCACGTCATGCTATTAGCCATTGAGCTCAACAAAAAAGAGCTTTGTTAAATTTTTTTAAGTACATACTTATCACTAGTGTAAACGTCATCGTCGTGTATGTACTCGTCATCAGTGTCAGCGAGAGCACCCTCAACTTCTCCTTGCTCCTCTCCTTCTTTCTCTTCTACAGCTTGCTGAAAACATATTTTTTAATAATCAAAAATTGAAGAAAAGCTTTTTAAAAACTTTTTTCTCGAAGACTTTATTAATGAATAAGTTATATGTCTCCCCTAGAAAAAACAGTACTCACTCCCTCTTCTTTCTCAATATTGGTCAAAGATTCAGCATCCGCCAAGTTATCAACGGCGATGGCCAAGAACACATTGAGCAGAATATCTGTATTGCGGTTAAAGAAATATAGGACTTACGAGAAAGTAAAAATTAACATACAATAATATATAAAAACATTTACAATGTTATTATTTCAAAAAGATATCGTATATATATAAGTGCTTTTTAAAAGGTAATCTAGAAAAATCAAATCGATGGTAATAAAGGATACAATTGCCGCAAATAAACAGTATGATGAAATAGATGCAGGCGAGGATGCCGAAGGTGCCGACGCCGCCGTACGCCTTGATGCCTTCATACATCACTGCGTTCCAGTCCTCACCCGTCAGTATCTAAATTTTGGTATAATAAATGTTTAATTTACAGTACGATTGCAAAGTCGTGGACGTCCTGAAGTGAGATTTTCTAAAAATCTAACTTCAGGACCTAAAATGTAATCTGTGCATTTCTACAGTTTACTTCATGGCCTATAGGCCTCGTGGAACGCATTGTACGTAAGTATAGTATCATATCGTACAGGTAAACGTGATTCTGATCATTTCTTGATTGGTCGAAGATTCCAATTTTTTTTAATAGTAAGCCTATTATATATCGTTGTGTTAAAATTAAATAAGCTGAGTTAAAGAAAGTTGAATGTATTTAATCTAAAAATAATAATCTTATTTTAATAGACCAAAGACAGGTGTAGAGAAAAAATAATTTTGTACCATTTACCTGAAAAACCGTGAGCAGCGCTTGCCAAAAACAATCGAAGTTGTGACGATCCTTTTCTTCTTCTGGATCGTAGTTGAACTTTCCTCCAAACACCTACCCATAGCATGGTATAATATCATTATACTTACATTTTCTTTTATTTGACTACTGTCATTTGCAAAAGGTACGCAAGTTCATCGTAATTTATATATATATATATATATATATATA
>DWAP01001790.1:0-14863 GCA_018230625.1 Heliconius eleuchia
TGTCTTAACACTAGGTTACCCCTGCCTACCCTGCTGTGTGCGGGATACAGCGTGAGGCTAATTTAATTTATTTAATTTTAATTTATTTTATAGTTGTCAATCAATTCCGCTTATTAAATCAATAATCATATATCTTAAGCGGGCGAAGCCACGAGCGGGCCGCTAGTCAACAATAAATAGATTTTATCATGTTCAGTATAAGTTTTCTTGTATATGTATGTGTACCTACAATTTGGTAGTGGGTGTTATCAAAATATTTGAACTAAATATTTAAAACTTTATCATCAAAATATTATTTAAATAAATCATCGACAAAGGTTAGGTGCATATTTACCTAAAAAAGAGGAGAGATAAAAATAGAATTATTACTTACAACAATAATTACTCTACCAAAATAGATCATATTAACGTCCCTATATGTATTATATAATATATGTTTTGTATAATACCCATACGAAACGTTAATCAAAGTGAGGCTCGTACCCAAAGCGAAGAACTATTGTCATACGAAAGCTCACAAGAAACAACGTCAGCGAGCTTTCAAAGTGAACTTTCACAAAGCTCACAATACGCTGCGTTTTTAATTTTCCTTCGAACGAAGCCGTAGAAGCCGCACAAATTCGGATCGATTCAAAATGGCTGAATTATTTTGAAATTGTGTATGCATTCTATTCTATGTAATAATTTCGTCAAGTTGCCTTTAAAGAATTACTTAATATGTCCAATAATAGTATTATTAGAATATCAGACAACAAAAAGACAAGACAACTCTCCGTGGACAAGTCAGCTGCATGAGATCGTGGAACGAGGCCTGTCCTTTCTGCGAGACAATTTTCCTGAGAAATACTCGTAAGCAACCCGGTCATCCGATGACGGCACACGATCGCTGCCTTCCCCCCTAATTTGACCTGAAGGAGATCGCTTCCTTAGGGAAAGTGATCATCTAATTTACCGGCCCGAGAAGCGTGCCTTGTCACGTGCCAGTATCTCCCATGCACTACTCCGAACAGGCTGTTGAGAGTGACTCACCACCTCTGACTTCACGACGTGCTTAGCTTGCTCCCACCGCCGGGATTCATACAATAATCCTTCGTCCAAAATAACCTCCTCGAGCGGTGTACATATAAAAAGGTTCACTCATGATAAACAAAGAGTATCATACGACAAAAGAATAAATTATTTTTTATAAAAAAACATTTCAAACAACGAACTACTACAATATAAGTTTACGTAAAGTAAACTGTGCTTTGATTTTGTTAAACAAAAACAATTTTAAATAGATTTTGTAATTTTGAAGATGGTACCAAGTAAAACAAACAGGCTTGAAATGATATTTCATCAAAAGTGTTTTTATCATCATACAATCTGAGTTTTTTTTCTATCATCACACATATAAGCAATAATTTAGAACAAAATATTTAGAACTAGACTACTACTATTTTAATATATAACTGTTTCTAGACATTAATTTTGTAAATACTTTAAATTGAAAATATTGTTTTATTTCTGAACCTGAACCTATAATAAAACAATCACACAATGGAAAGGAAAGCCGTTTCTGTGATTAGAGTGTACAAATGCACAGACCAACAAACAAACGAACAGACAAAAAGGCCGGCAACGCATCTGTAGTTCCTCTGGTGTAGCACGGGGTCGTGGGTGGCGGTGATGACTTACCATCAGGTGACCCGAACGCTCGTTTGTCTCGTCTTTTTCATAAAAAGACGAACATACAAGCAGACAAACAGGGAAAGATTTTAAAATCATTAGTTGGGTTTTGTTGCAATCATAAAATATTAAAATAAAATTTGTGCATACGCTTACAAACTTTAATTTGTCCACTATTATAAATTTAAATTCTCGTTGACTTACAATCATGAAGTTGGTACGCCACTCGCAGTGGACGAATCCGACTCATTCTTAACCAGTTTTTTTTATTTTGTTTTAAGTATTTAAAATAATACTAGTCCCGTGTTAAAATATTATTTAAAATAACTTTATTGAAATAAAAAAGATAAATTAGAATTTATAATTGTTAAAGTAATGTTAGATAATAATTTTGTTATAAATTGCAATGCACTTATACCATTATAACAGAAGTCTAAGTTGGTGATGACATAAAATTTTCTTTATGGTCAAAATCATTTATACAATTTCGTTTTTTATGTAGTCAAGCGAAATGGCAACACCAGAACGCCGTATTTATTTTATTTTGACAACACCAAATTTTCAAACGTCAAATTTTATTGTCGCAAAAATTTCAGTCATATTTTCGAAAAATATTACGTGATTTCAAAACAGTCGATGAAAAAGCAAAATCTATCGAGAGTTTCTAACGTGGTCGCCGTTAGATACGGCCGTCATTAGCGGACTGTGTGTGCTCTAAGGTTTGCATAAATGAATGATGTCGTTGAGGTCGAAGGCCCTAGCGCTGGTGGAGGTGTTACTAAGAGTTCCACCGTTATTTGTGGTGGATGAGTTCTTAAAGATCAGCCTAGGGTTGCCAGTGTCGACGGGCGAGGAGGTCTCCGTGCTGTCGAGTGTGACGGTCGACCACGTCGATATAAACGATTCGGATACGAATTACTACGACGCTAACTTCTACAATGCATTCTTTTTAACTCTACTGAAATTCTTCGTTTGTTGCTTAGGTACGTATTTTTGTCTTTATTTATACTCAGTTTTGCAATGCAATTTAGCAATGCTACTTTCCCAATTGCAGTTTCGCAATTGTTTTGCTTAGTTAGTGTCACAATGTTCATTTAAACATTTAAGTGAGCTTATTAACACAAGCACATTTTTTTTTGCTTTTAGTGTTGGCAAACTTAATAACAAATAAATTTTCCATTTTAAGATTTAATTTAATATTTATGTTTATTTATTAAATTCATCCTTAAAATACGTAACTTTACGTGCTATAAGTATTGATACTATTCTATAATATTTAATCAATCACTTAATTCAAATTTAATTTTAGTATGTGCCTTTCATTATTGAATATTAAAATTATGAATTATTTTTTGGCAAATAAGCAACACATCATGATATTGACAGCATTGATGCTATTCAGTTCTTTGTCAAATATGATAAAAACTATAATATATATAATGTATATCAAGTAATGGCAAAAATAATTAAGATCAAGGTTTACTACTTAAATATTATGTCTTTTGATTGTTTTAAATAAATAACATGAAACATGTAATGTGAAATCAATTTTTGGTTTCAATAGCTACCTCACATATAATATATACAGAAAATTTTCTGTCTATTAATATTAAAAGTTTTTGTATAACATAAAAAAATAATTCATTTCATAATACTTTAAATGTTTCATTATTTTAAAACACAAAACAAATGTCAATAACATTAAGCTTTAGCTGAATCATGATAGTGTTTACAGATATGTAAGTATTTAATGAGTTTTAAGTAAATATTTTTTGGTTTTAGCTACATTAAAATCAAAAAATATTAGTAATATTATCCATTTTCCTTCAATCTTGTTTCAACCTTACTTTGTTCATTTTTTAGCTTCAATATATTAAAATAAGGAAATGAATTATTTTTTTATACAAAATAATTTCCCTTTATTGGGAGGCAAACCCACAACCATAGCATTTAAAGCTGTGCCGCTATTCCTCAATGGCCTCAAGGTACTTTGTAAATTATAACAATTTATTTTATCTTTCTATGATCTTAATAATAACCTTGACATATCAACATAATTTATTCAATGCAAAGTAAATTTTGGCAATGCATATTTAAATACACTTATTTTAATAAACCTTTTTCTGTTTTACTTAGTAAAATTTACTATTCTGGAAAGACAATTTACATGATTAAATTTAAACATTTTGATAAAATTTTGCTCAATTATAAAGAAATATATAATAACATTATGTTATTCTAACCTAACTACTAAGTTTAGGACAGTGTTGGCACAGGGGCACAAGTGTGTGACTGTAAATGCTACTAGTTGTGGGTTTGATCCCTACTCAAGGAAACAAAATATTGATTTAAATTTATATTTTTATGTAGAGGATAAACATGTATGGAATTAATGTCTATTGAATGTGATGCAAGATAGCTGCCAGTTAATGTAATAATTATATTATACCATTTACTTTGGAAAGAGCAACTGTTTCTGTTTCTTGCCGGCTCTTTGCAGCATAACTATCTTGCGAACCAGTTGTAGCTTTTTTGTTTATATATTCATTCAACAATTCAAAAGTGCTTATAATAGTTTATTTGAATAAAGAATATTTAGAATTATAATTTCTTTGCTCTGGTGTCGAGACAAAGCACGGCGTTGAATTCCGCCCCTCACAAGTGGGCAACAAAATGTAACACTAGGTTCTCTCTGTCTACCCTGCTGTGTGAAGTTGCAGGATACAGCATAAAACTGTTTTTTTTATTTTAGCATATACTTAAAAAAAATTAAAATCACTTACAGGTGTTTTACCTGTATCTTTAAAGAATATTATAGTTATATTTAGAATTCTAGTAATAGTAATTTAAATTTTGAGTATTCCTATATAGTGTATGTATGTATATCTCTATGATCTTATAATAATTTTCGTTTTTCAATCAAACTAACAACTGTTATGTCAAGATTTATTATTATGATTTATGGATCAATGAGAAAGTTACTAGATTTTCTTTCGCATATGCCAGAGTAGGCAGAGGGAACCTAATTTTAAGACTTTCCACTCTTCACTTACTGCCGAATTTGCATGTTGAGTGGCAGAACTCAACGTCAAGATTTGTCTTGAGATCACAGTGCGGACAAGCAAATTATTTCTTCAAGAGGGAGTCGAACTCACAAAACCCACAAAAACGAATAAATAATAATAAAATTTTATGTATTGTACTATTTTAAAACCACCATCACATTTTCTCCTAAAATAATAAAATAAACAATCAACCAAATGCAAACGCGACAGGTTGTGGGTTCGATTCCCACTCGAGGAAATGAAATATTTAATATTCTCATGCTCGCTCGGTAACGAGGCAAAGCGAGGTGTTGAGCTGCACTGTTCAACACGCAAAGCCTTCAGAATTCGGCAGACAGTGGGAAATAAAAGTGTCCTAATGGGAACAGAGTGTGTTAGCAGTTGGTGCCCAGGTCTGCTCTGTGCCCTGCTGTAAAGCAGTTCTGTTATACATAACGGTGATTAGCTGTAATGAGTGCAAAAAGTTCATCTACACTTACACGAGTTCATTGTGTTAAACGTATTTATTGTAATTTTTAAACAGTTATAATTACTATGTACTGTTCTAAAAGATTACTCATTAGTCACATTTCGTTTTATTTTATTTTTTAAAATATTGATTTAGAAAAGATTATGTAGATTATAGAAGTTAGGACGAGGAACCTTTACACTATATTTATACTTGCATTTATATTATTTTAAGTATTAGTTGTATATTGGCACACACGCTTCGCCTTCGCGGCACTTGAATTTATTGTTTTATTATAGTCAAATTATGCTATCTATATCTTTACATAAGTTGTAGTCTATGTGCTATTCTGATGTGTAAGCTATATTACTGTGAAGTTTTATCTAAATCCGTTCCGTAGTTTTTGCGTGAAAGTGGAACAAACATCCATTCTCACATTTTCACATTTTTTAATATAAAATTAAATGTAGTAGGATTAGTATAAATCTAGGCTTAAATATGAAGGAACAGGTGATAAGATGAGGGGTTGGCCACTATGATGCATTGATCTCAGTATCCAATAAACACGTGACCGTTGTTTTTTTAAGGCCATCTATATAAAGAAATGTTTTTAATATAATTAATGAATATCTTGTGCTCGTAATTTATTCGACTAATTTATACTTTTGCTTAAATAATTACATTAACATGGTAGATGCAATTGGAAATTAACGGGTAAAATTTAATTTGCTAAATCATTTATAACCAAAAATGTACCTACTATTTTAATATATTATTGTTGAATGATGTTTAATAGTGTTTTGTATGTTAATTAATGCCATCGAGGCGCAGTGGAGAATGAATGTTCTCTAATTTCGAATAAAAGCGGTAGTTGTGAATTAAAATTTGACTCGGACAGTGTTATTTGTCTTTTTTTCAGTTTCTCGCCTTATTTTGCACATAGCAGGGTAGAAAGAGTGAAGATACTTGCAAGAAACTGTATACCATATTTCGTGGAAATTTTGAGACATTTAATAGATTGAGGCGTATAGGCGGTCGTAGCACAGGACACAGGCACAACCGTAGTATGACTAAACGCTACGGCTGTGGGTTCAATTCTAACTCGAGGAAATTAAATACTTCATATTTTCATTTCTTTATTCTGATGTCGACGCGAAACTTGGCAATGAGTTCGCCCAGCAATGTCATCGGAATTCTGCGGAAATGGGGAGCGGACTGTCACAACACTAAGTTCTTCCCCTGCCTGCCCTGCTACATATCGGATACAGCGTGAATCTATATCAATATTGCATGTAATAGCGGAACAGAATGAAGTTTCCACTGAGTGTGAATCACTTAACAGAACTAAGAAATAAGAATAATTCATCACTATCGCGTTTACTCTCAGACGCTCCTCGTCTCTGCACCACGATGGCCTCTATTTTTTCTAAATAACCTGTGAAAATAAGTCTGTACTATATACTAACTATCTAAAAAAGGAAGGAAAGAATATATTAATAATTTTATGAAGTATTTAAATGAAGAATATATTAATAATTTTATGCATGCATATTGTGGTCATGTAACCGTGAAGCAAAGTTAGTGTTTATAAAAATAATTATACTCCAAATTTAGTCATATAGGTATAACCAACTTTGGGACGTTACACATCTACAGAATTATTAAATTCTGATTATATAAAAATGGGACGACCATCGTGGCGCAGTAGGAATGCGTCTGACTGTAAGCGCGTAGGCCTACCTAAGGGTTTGATCCTTACTCGCGGAAATGTTATTTTTATTTTTCTGCTTTGGTCGACCACTCGCTACGTAAAACCTCATATTTAGTCGGGAAGCGGATATCACAATTTCTTGGCACTAGTGTGTCTCTGCCTATCCTGCTATATGCGGGAAAAGGCGTTAAAATAAAAAAAACAGGATAACCACGTGTCGGGCTCTTCCACATAAAAAATCAGTATAAAAATTTAAAGTCTCGAGCTTTTTTTGAAATTCAACAACAGCAGAGAGAATCCGGGAGCCTAAAGGGGAAATGAATATATTAAATTCCCTCGAGTGAGAATCGAACTCACAGCCGCCGCGTTTACAGTCGCACGCTTGTGCCCCTGTGCCACGACGACTTTAGTCGACTTTTCCATACAGTTGATTCTATTTGTATGATAATAATACTTCTAGATTTCGCGTGATAAATTTAATTTTACTGTATTATTACAATGCATATTATTTATGCTTTTCGCAAAATTGGCTAAATTATTTTTTTCATATTTCTTTTGTTTGGCTTCACGCTGTTTTCCGCATATAGCTAAGACACTCCGTTTCCCACTTTAATATAAAATAAAAATGTTCTTTAATTTGAATTAAAGAACTCAACGCCGCGTTTTATATTGTCAGCAGAGCGAATAAATAGAAATAAGTCATTTCCCCGAGTGAACATGCAATCTACAGCCCTCGCGTTTACGCTGCGCCGCGATGGCCTTTATAGATTTTTTTTTAGATCTTATTTAGTTCAGTAGACCAAATTTAGTGACCTTCCAATATAAATAAAACTATTTGAATTGTAACCTAGCATCGAGGCTGCAAACTAGTTTTAATCTTGACATTGCTAACTTTTAACCTTCGGTCACGAAATTTTGAATGAGGAATGACTTCATTACTTTTTTTCATACTATAAGTACTTTGAGTCGACTGTTGTAGGTGTTTAATTTGATATGTATTTAATAAATTTTAATTAAATGTAAATATGTATATGCATACTTAGAGGCCGTTTCGGCTTGTATTTGTGAAAACGATGTATATATATTTAGTTGATATCATTTTAACTTTTCTAAGTGTGTCGAACCTAAAGTACCTAATTATACATTTCTTATGTACTTACAAAGCAAATTAAATATTAAAAAGCAATTAAATTAAACTGATTGTAAGTACGATAAAATTAAGGTACACATTATACAATAACATTTATATATCTTAAATAGGCTATACTCTGATATCCTTCTTATTCTATAAAGCAGATTTATACACGCTTTATAGTTTAAAAGTCTCCATATTAAGAATTGCAGTGCAAAGACAAATTGAACAAAGTACAAATTGAATTGTTTCTTTTTCAGGATGCACCTCAGCGCTATGCATATTCGTATTGTACACGAAGCATCTGATCATCGTGTATCTGTACCTGACCTCACTGGGCATAGTGTTCGTATCGTACTGGACAAATGTCTCCGCCATCAAGCAGATACAGGCGCTGACACTGACCGTTTCGTCGCACCCGTCGACGAGCATATTAGAGGATATATTAAATCTAAATGTAAAGAATTTACTTGATCTCGAAGGACCAGGAATATTGGTCATACAAAACTTCGCTATACAATTTATACTAGCGGTTCTCTTCAGGAATGTGCACCTTGGACCGCGAAATCAGACTATACAAAAGCTTTTACCCTTGAGCTTCATGGCCCCATCGTTTCTGGCCATGTTACCAGTTCCACCAAATCTCCTGCATCACTCTCCAGTATTTTCATCACTTTTGCCCTTGTGTCTCGTGAAGTACGTGCTATGGTCGTCCGGGTACGACGTGGTGCAAGTCATTTACGCCGGATACCAGCACGGGAGGCTATTTGTCAGCCACAACGGCCTATCAGCTCTAGTCGAAACGGAGTGGATGCGACTTAACGTGCCTTGTGTACTACGAGTATTTTGGGTGGTGCGAGTCGCTGAACATGCAATATTGCTACTTATGGACAATTACGATGAAGATGCTGAAGAAGGACTAAAAGTTTCTACCCTGATTGCAGTACAATCGGTGGCCGCGATGGCTAAATCATTGCTGGTGACCGGCTGTGAGACCATAACAGCCGTGCTTGGAATGACGTCTATTATATCATTCTTCTGTCACTACATCGGCAACTTCTTCCAATGGATACTATTAACAGACGAAGAAGAAGACAAGAGTATAGGAACGGTGTCAGCGATACTATTCTATATACTAGCGTTACAAACTGGCTTAACGTCTCTTAACCCAGAGAAAAGATTTGTTCGATTGTGTAGAAACTTTTGCTTGCTATTTACAGCTCTTCTGCATTTTTTGCATAACATTGTGAATCCAATGTTGATGTCTTTGAGCGCGTCGCACAACCCAAGCACTCACAGACACGTCCGCGCACTCGGCGTCTGCGCCTTTCTCATCATATTCCCCATATCTCTTCTAGTTTATCTCTGGTCCCAACATTCTATATCCACATGGCTCCTTGCTGTCAGTGCGTTCAGCATAGAAGTTATCGTCAAAGTTATAGTCAGTCTTATGATTTACTCTCTATTTCTGTTTGATGCATACAGAAGTACTTTTTGGGAACAGTTGGACGATTATGTGTATTACATTAGAGCATTTGGAAATACTATAGAGTTTTGTTTCGGTATTTTCTTGTTCTTTAACGGGGCGTGGATATTATTGTTTGAGTCGGGCGGCGCCATACGAGCAGTCATGATGTGTATACACGCATACTTTAATATCTGGTGCGAAGCTAGGGCGGGGTGGTCGGTGTTCATGAAGCGGCGGACTGCGGTCAACAAGATCAACTCTTTGAGGGAGGCTTCAGCAGAGCAGCTGCATCGCTTAGACGACGTATGCGCTATTTGCTACCAAGAGATGCATTCAGCTAAAATAACACGTTGCAATCACTTTTTCCACGGTGTGTGTTTGAGAAAGTGGTTGTACGTACAGGACCGGTGTCCATTGTGTCACGATATACTATATAAGATAGACAATGATCCAACCAAGGATAGCTCAGAGGCTGCTAACGAGGAAAACAGCAATAACCAAAACCTGCTTCTCGAGGAGGAGCCCGACCTGCTCCTCAACGAGGGCGTGAGGTGACTGACTGATCAAGACTTACAAATTATAGATTAAAATCAAGTTTATAGTTCGATTTTTCAGTGTTTTTTTTTATAATTTTGTATAGTAAGTTAGTTTTAAATTTTGTCTCGCGATGAATGGTCTCATAGTTCAGTGTGGCTTTGTGTGAGTAACGCTTGGGTTGTCGATGTGTCGGTACTATTTACTCGTTTTCATAATGTTTCCCCACAAATCTTGAAATCGCTAGTGAAACTAACACAAAAAAAAAACAATAACATTATGAGAAATCAAAGACGTAAAGCTATTTGTAAATAGATAAGGTATTTAGAAATAGCTTTTTAACATAAAAAGTAAATAAAAATAGTAATGTTTCTCATTAAAATGTAAATAAAACTTATTTTAGTGTATTGTCTGTTTTATTTGAATCTTTTGGCAGGGTGGTATTTCGGGGTAAAGAAATTAAAATCAATAAAATTTTTTTATATATTTATTTACAATTATATAATATTTGCTAATGCAAATAATGCTAATGTAGGTAATCCTACAATATATTCTTTAAATAACAACTTTCAAAAAGTTAATAACAAAATATACCCAATATGTGATAAATCAGTTAATTGATAATGTACCACTTATGTACTTTTATAATCTATTTATATAATGTATTTTAATATAATTATATGGTAAGTACATCTTATATAAAATTACAAATTATAAATTAGTATATAATTGCGATCGTAGCTCAGTTACAAAGAATCTGACTGTATATTCGATACTTATGTTTTACTTAAGCGGTTCCTTCAACGTTTTTTTAGGTTAACGTGTCCATACTGGAGGAACTGACTGCATCATGCGGTAAGTGCTCTGATGATACATAATCGTTATTCGGATATTTTCTTTACCTTTAATCTTGATCTGATCTTTTTATGTAAAGGCTTTTCTATTTTCAAGGCTTTTTTTTTTGTAACAATTCATCATCTCCATTCACTTTTATTTTGTACAGACTACACTTTTACACTTTTATTTTAAGTTGTATCTTCAAATAAATGACAATTCTTTCACTTTCCGAATTTGAAGCAAACAGGTAAACTTTAAAAATTTTATGAAATTGTAAAAAAACTCATAAATAATATAAAAATTATATATCTTTTCCTAGTACAAAGAGACGTATCTCCGCGATCTACCTAGCTTTGTGTAATTACGAAACGATTTTAATGCAGTTTTTACTAAAAGAGTGACGCAACTGGAAGTTTTTTGTGTGCACAATATGTGTATGCATGCATCTGTATATTAATACGTAAAGCAAAAACTGGATTCTTTTTACGAAAATTGCGCGAACGCAGGAGTATGAAATTTAGCACAATTATAGTTTATATGTAGGAGATGCGCAGAACGCTAATATTTTACAAGAATATAAAGTACATTAAATAAATAAATAAAACATCACACACACTACCGTGCATTTGACTTATGTTTATAAAGTGGCGTACGCGTTGCTATGGCAACGCTAACTCTCTCGGTTTTCTATTTAATATAAAACCGGGACTTTTAAACATTTACTCTGTCGTAAAAAACATATTTTTTAAGCCAAAACGGGAAATTCTCTCAACTTCACGCTGTAACTTGCCTCAAGGAGAATAGGCAGAGGGAACCCAATGATAAGTCATTCCGTTCCCCAATTTTCGCCGAATTTACGGAGTGGCGGAACTCAACGCCGCACTTTGCCTTGTTATCAAAGCGAAGAAATAAAAATATTTATAAATAATAATTAATTTCTCCGAGTGGGAACTTTCCATAATCATGCAGTTCAAGCGGGCGAAGCCGTGTGCGCATAACTAGTATATATTTTTTCCTTAACTCAGGAGTTCATAAACTGTATAAAGTATCTATACTATTTTAGTATCTAGTATCATCATCATCAACTTCACGCTGTATCCCGCACACAGCAGGGTAGGCAGAGGGAACCTATTGTCAAGACACTCCGTTCCCGACCTAACCTACCTAACTTATAATTCCTTTTTAATTTTTTTGGTTGTTAGCATTCTCTAAAAATAATTTTTTTTACTACAAGACCTCAAAGCCATCTATTGTAAAATTCCGATTCATCTCTATACACCACTGTAAGTGTAAAATGAATTATTTTACTCTAACTTCTCCGTAGAGAGCCCAACAACGCGGACAATATACGAGACAAAGTAAATATAGATAATTAAATCACCATCAATAACTATTTAATTTTTCAGTAAAAACCAAACTCTCACACAACAAACACATAAATACTCCTATCGCACTCGCATCTAGTTAAATATAAGGTCTTTGTAATTGGACAGCAGGTAGTAGTTGGAGACCCTGCAGTTGGTGGAGGTCCTCACGACGGTGGTGCGGTCCGCCCTCTCGAAGTTGGCCTTCACTATCTCGTAGTAGCGCCCGTCGCTGCGGCCAATACACGTATAGGTTATTCATTATATATTAAGGTAACAGATTCAATAGCTAGTGTGGTGGCTAACGGCGCAGGGACACAAACTTGCGACTGTGAACGCGACAGGTTGTGGGTTTCATTCCCACTCGCTCTGATGTCGAGGCAGAGTGGTATGGTAACGGAGTGTCTCACGAGGCTCCCGGGGCTTAAACCTCCGTTCTGTGCTAAGTGCGAAAAAAACTGAAAAATAAAACAGATTAACTGACCTCAAAACAAGACATTTCATCTTCACACACTTCACGCGAAGAATATCGATTGCCTTCTGACTTTTGTCGCTAAATCGCAAGTTCTCGGGGTCCCAGCGCAGTTCCAGCCGCTCCAGGTTGGGGCAGCTGTTCGCGATGCCGTCCATCAACTGAAAATAAAACAGAAATAACACTAAATAGCCTTTCTTGAACCACAATTTTCAGACTTCTTAGCTATTTTACGTGCTTAGTGTAAGGATTGGCCAAAATCGGCAATTTCAACCCCACTCTCCCCTTTCTTCTGTTGGAGTTTCAAAATTCAAACATTACGAATTCTTCGTTTTATATCTATGAGTTCAATTATAATAAAATGGTAACGGAACCGTGTCTGTCCCTGTAGGGACCATTTTCTTATATATCGTCCATGTATGGACGATATATAAGAAAATATGTCATTGGTAAGATTTAATAACGTAATAGAACCAAAAACAATGATTTTAATATATAAATTTTAAAATTATATTATTATTAGAAAATAGAGCAACGCAGATTAGTAAATGAATACTATGTTTGATTAATTTAAGCGGGTGAAACTGCAATACCTGGTTTATAATGAAAGTATATATATATTTTCACGTTTTAATTTTTTTTAAATATATACATAGGTACCTGATCTACGTGAATGTTGACACCGAGACGTTCCTGAGTGCCCATGATGAGGATTCTGAAATTTAAAACATCCAATTGAAGCTCTTCACGATGTGAATGTAACGCGATGTTGTAATGTGTCCGCGTACTTGGCGTTGGTGAGCAGCTGCAGCACGCTCTGCCACAGCTGGTCGGTGATGTGCGGCATGCCGCCCAGCGCCAGCGCGCCCAGCTGCGCGCCGTGCCGCGCCAGCAGGCGGTGCAGCGCCTCGTCCGACAGGTTGTCCGACGCCGCCACGTCCAGCGCCGCCAGGCTCCTGGCGGCCGGGAGTCAGACTTGAACCCACTGCATTTTTTATTTCCATATCCGCTCACCAAATTCAGTCTAAACAATACCTCACCTGGCCGTACCGGCCTCCAGCCAGGCCTTCACGACAGAGTCATTAAATCCATTGATCTGTCCCGCACTCAAAAATCTCAAATTTTGTATCCGCGTCAACATATCTATGAGGCACTCCGTGGAGAGGTCTGTGGCGGTGACGTCCAATTCTTGAATGGAAGACTTTTCCCATTCCACTTGCATTACGTATTCTGATTGTAGACCTGGAAATATTTATCTTTGTGTGTGATTTTGTTTAAGGAAATGTTGTTAAAAAGAAAATTCTGTTGCAATATATAAGTAAAGTATAAGCAATTACGATGCTAATTAAACTATAAATGTCAATTTTGTTTAAAAAATATATTTTTAATCCTTATAAGTCGATACGAGTAACTTTAAGCTTTTGTTATAAAGAAATAAAAGTATTTTTATGATTAAAAGAGAAAAAAAATCTACTTTATAGTAAATAATGTTCCTACTCTCACATAAATAAAAACCAAGTAACATAATCACTGAAATTTAAGACACATTACCGCTCTCTCCTCTTATTCGTATTGAAGTATACACATAAATAAAATAGAAGTCAAAATAACCATATTTTTTCATACAGTAAACTGTACATATGTTATACCAAAACACAAATAAACATTTTGTGTATGGCTGTTTGTCCTGAAGCTGAACCGATTTTTAAGGGACTAGCTCTGAAAGATAGACGAGGTTGTGGAGTAACATATATGCTATTTCTTTTTCATCAAGTGCAATCAAATCAATAATATTATTAAAATATACTCACTACATCCATTCATTAGCAAACAGGTGAGCCTTCTCGAACGCTGGAAAAGCGTCTTCATAGTAGAGCCCGTTACTTTGTTACAATAGTTTACTGCGAGACATTCCAACTGAAAGTTAAAGGACAAATATAATAAATTGAAAACAGAACTTTTAGGTAGTTAGTTTTTTATTATACCTGCTGGACATCAAATAATTTTAAAATGAAAATATAAGTGAGTAAGAACTTGGTATGAAATAATTCGTATTATCCTTTTTTATTTACATCATTATTGAGGTCAGTCGTGGCGCAGCGGCACAAAGTGCGGCTGTAAAACCGACTGGTTGTGGGTTTGATCCCCACTCGAGGAGATGAAA
>DWAP01001791.1:0-14862 GCA_018230625.1 Heliconius eleuchia
CTCTGGTGTTGCACGGGGTCGTGGGCGGCGGTAATCACTTACCATCAGGTGACCCTAACGCTCGCTATCCATAAAAAAAAATACTAATTTATAAATACATATAACCAAAGTGCAAAGGGCAGACACACACTTCTCTTCAGTCTTCAATACAAAATTATAATGAAAATTCAATATTTAAACAATTTTTACCCATAACCAGTTGCAATAAGATCGATAATAGTGTACCTTTGGTAATTATTCGTTTTATTAGTCCACGTGCCGGCCTTCGACGTCGTCGTGCAGTCTATACGGCTGAGTTGCGTAACGGCGGTGTTGTGTGACCATGTTGATAGTTTTATGGGGATAAATTTATATATATTTTCTTGTTATTTAACTGTACGTACAAAGTAACGAAAATCATATAAAAAATGTACATATATTTTCTTTTAGCGTTACGCTGTATCTACTACACAGCAGGATCGGGAAAGGTAACCTAGTGTTAAGACACTCTACTCCCCATTTTCCGCCTAATTCTGGACCAAACTATCGACTGAGATTTTAATTTAATTGTTAAAATTAATTATGTTTTAAATAATTAACTATACGAAGCCCATATTCCTAATTATATTTCAATTATATTCTCGAATACGTCATAAGTACGGGGCTGTCTCCCTGTAACAAAACTCCCGTTTATTTATCGAAGCACAAAACGAAATAAACATGTCAGAAACAAAATACTTTACGCAAATAGGCAAAAGTAACTCGTCAGCCCATTAGTGCTTGGGCGTTTGTTTTCAAACGCGAATTCAACTAATTGGGCGGTGTTTTTATTGAAAATAGACGCACATTTGTCAATGCTGCGCGTGAGTTCTGTTAAGAAGGTTTTATGAGATATTTATTATTGTTACAAAATATTTTGGTTTTTGGCTTAAAGTACGAAGAAGAAGAAACCAGAAATCGTACGGAGAGGGAAGGTGGTGTTAACTTTTCGCCTTTTTTTAGAACAATTGCGTGTTATGAGATGGAGATTAACACTGATAGTGCATTATTAAGGAACGCTAGAGACAATATCAACAACTTTAAGCCTCCGCCCGCTTGAATAATACAATTATTTATTTACTAATCTGGATTACTTTGATGTGATCTCGTAGATTCTATCCTGAAAATTACGGACAATGACTATTTTCATTTCGGTGCTCTGGTAACAAGACAAAGCGCAGCGTTCATTTCTGCCACTCATCAAGAAATGTCTCAAAAATTGGGCAGAGGGTCGAAACACTAAGTTTAACCTACCTTGCTATACTTGAATAAGTGCGAAACTGCTTTTCTTTTTTTAATATTCAATCGTGTATTTTATGTTTGATAGAAAATAGAAAAGAGAAAGATGAAAGCAAATATACATTCAAGTAAACAATGTTGCATTGAATTTGTAATCGCTATTCATTATATAACGCCAATGCAACAGCGTAGAAACGCAAACGCAAATAGTACTAATAATATTTACAAAATAACTTTTCTAGTTACGTGACTTGGACGATCGGTATTTTGTGTTGATGAAAATACTAGCGGCGACGTGGGCTGGGATTTATAGCTGTATTTAGTAACATTATGAGGTTTATGTTCGTGTGTCGGACTGTAAAAGGAGTGGTTGTCGGTTCGATTCTGACTCGGGGGGAATGAAATGTTTGATGTATTCGTTACCTCGTTCTGGTGATAAGACGTAAACGATGAGAAAATCACTCTGCTTTAACAGGATAGGAACCCTTTTTTTTTTTAAATAATTAAAAAATCCTAAAAATTTCACGTCTCGCATTATGTTGTTTGGACGTTGTATTGAGCAATGGCATAGTACACCTTTGAGTGCACCCGCATTGTACCACGTGCGCACGCGTCCCTTGACACAGTGACTGTTAGAAAACGTACTAATATATTCAATTTCTTATATTTGCGAATATATAAGATAGGGATTCTGCTCCCAGGCTTACCTTGCTCTGCGTACCCTGCATGACTGCGTGTGCGGAATACAGCGTGAAGCAAAAATTTTTTTTCTAGTCTACTTCCCTTATCTAAGCGATAATTCTTAAGCGAATACATTCTAAGCATTAAGCCGCGGATTATATCCGTACGCGTGACTTCTACTTGTTAACACACAACACTAAAATGATCGTTAAACTGAAGTTGAGTAACCTTTTTACCTTTAAATAAAGCTTTTAACTATAATTAAGTTTAAACTGGATTAGATGTTCTAGTAAATTTAAAGATTAAATCGTAATATAAAAAGAAACAACGAAATACGTCTTTTTTAGCTTCACGTTGTAGGCAGGGGAAACAGTGTAAAGACATTCCGTCTACTATATAAAACAATTTAGTGGCAGTTTGAGTAGCAGAATTCTAAGTCGCGTTTTGTTAGAAATTGAAAATAACTAATTAATGTCTTCTAGTAGTAATCGAACCCACAACCGTCACGTTTGACTTCAAACAATAACGCGTGACGTGACGTCAGCATCATTTAATAATGTTAATCCTGTGTTGTAATTAATTCTTCTGTCGTGCGTTTTCTATTCAATTTGAGATTCGAAGTAAATTATAACACCAAACACCATAACGAAAGAAATGAACTGAACTGAACCTATGACCCTATGGGTCACCGGTGTATTAAAAGTAAAAAAAAATAATAAATTGAATTAATAAATGTTTCAATATAACTCATAGCAAACGACAAATTGGAAGAAAATTGCGAAAGAAATAATATAATCCAAGTTTCAGGAGTAATCCGATTAAGCAAAATTAAATTCACTCACATGATTTGTGAGCTTGAACTCTGATACAGCCTCGAGGCATGGGCGTGGGTATAGGGAGGTCCGTGTGGTCCGTGCCCATCCCAGAATTTTTTGACATAAAAAGTTACCCTGAAAAATTAAAAGAAACAAACATTTACACAAAAATACACTAGTTTATAGATGAAGTCTGACTCTATCTGAAAAATATATCTAGATACACCCATGTCTAGAGGTGAAGGCAGCTTCTTCATATTCTTTATTGACTTCTCCATCCTTGTCAGCCTCACGACGTCAACGGCTGGGCATATGGGCTGGGCATAGTGTCTCTAAAGATGACCACGGCGATTGGTCTTGCGCTGAGAAATTGTTAACTAAAACTGGAGAACAAAGTGTCTTCGCACTCAACCAGCTCTCCTAAGCGGTATAAAGAATCAAATTTAAAAAAATCCAAAATATATAATACATTTATATATATATTTTAATTAAAAAAATCTATATTTAACTATATTTAATGTTCTACATAAATAAACTGATATTCTATTAATAACATCAGGCTATGTATGTACATAGGCTATTTATGTCCGTGATGGCGTAGCGGCGCAGGGTCTCTAGACGTGGCGGTTGTAGATTTGGTTCCTACTTGGGGCCATTCATAATTTTCATTTCCTCTCTCTGGTAACAAGACATAGGGCGGCATTAAGTTTCGCCACACAACATAAAATGTCTCAAAAAATTGAGCGAAGCATAAGGAACAGAGGGCCTTGGTTCTATCTATGCCACTATATGCAGGATATAGCGTAAAACTTTTTATGTATGTATGTATATATGTATGTATACATGTATGTATATATGTATAGAACTTTCTAAAAAATGAGGCTACACGTAAGATATATTGTAACGATATATGAAGTCACGTTTTTATCTAACAATTGCTGTGACTAGGGGACTCGTGATCCAGACGATTATGACGATATTATTCTTCATTGTTTTTTTTTCAAAATTATATATTTTTTTATCTTTACTTATCTTTGTATTGTAGACTCCTAAGCGATAGGAATAACATATAATATGGATGTACATTTTTTAATGATCAAAAATAATTCAAAATATAATATTGAAAATGAATATTATAACAAAAACAAACTGGTTGGCCGTAGAAGACAACAGTGTATTAGTAAAAAACAAAAATAAGTTATAATAATTGAATTATACACAAAACAAAAAATCAGACTGCGTATAATAACTTAACGTATCCAGAAAATCACACACACGTCCAACGTCAATCACTAGTTTAATAGTAAACAAGGGAACAAAGAGACGGACATACATTCATATGCACTATAAAACATAATCCTTACTTTTGAGTTTCGCTGCAGTCAGGTAAAAATAAGCCGAGTATAAGAATTTCAAGGTAGCTTTATAAGAAAGAACATATGGCTTTATTAGCAACAAGCTCTTAGACTAATCCTAAGAAGCACAGGTTCAACTTCCGCTATCTACAATTTTCTAAATATTTTTCTGTCATTAAGAAGAGAAGACTTTTACAAATATGAATAGATTAAAAACCCCTGATAGGGCTGTGAACCCACAACATGGAAAATAAGCCTCATTGACCTTTAGGCGTCTGATCACTTATATAAGATAAATCTGTACATAAAATTATATCCTCGATGATATTTCTGTATACATAGCCTATACATGTGACCTTTTGAGGATATATAAGGTAGGCATACCCTTTTCATCTACTTTTCTTATCTCCGTAATATGTAGTTTTAGAATTAATTTAGTATTATGAATGTAGATTGTGTATTTGGAGGCTGCCGTAGCGCAACTGCACAAGCGTTTGGCTGTAAACGCGACGGTTATCGGTTTGATTTCCACTCGTAAGCATGAAATATTTAATATTTCCATTTTTTCGCTTTGGCGTCGAGGCAAAAGTGCGTCGTGCAGTATGTCGTGGAAAGTAGGGAGCTTTCCACAGAATTCTAGAGGTCTTAACGGAGTGTCTTAACCGTTAGTGTCCCGGTTCCGCCTGCCTACCCTGCTGTGTGCGGGATACAGCGTGAAGTTAAAATAAAAAAAATATAAGTAAAGAATCACACTCTTATTTACTCTACTCTTAATACAATAATGTTGATGGAAGCGAATTTACTCGCGCGTTACCAAAGTAAAAACGTACTCGTATATCTCATCACGCGTAGTGTTAATTGGTGTTATCTATTTATTATGTCTTTTGCCTGTAATTGATTGTACCGTGTGATGAAAGTTGTTCTTGTTCTGAAGATGTGCTAGTAAAAAAAACTAAGTATAATAAATTTTATAATAAATATAAAAGATTTTATTTTAACTAGCTTTCACCGGCTTCGATCCCGTGATCGGATCGAAATCACTAAGAATTGTGTATGATACATGCACACACGTACTTCACAGCTTCACATTATATGTGATATATAACCTTTTTGTAGATAGGTGGACTATCAAACACATAGTATTTTAATTCAATCCTGTAGTTCCTAAGATAAGCGCGTTCAACCAAACAATTCATATTAAAATAGACTATAGAATGAATTTTTTATTAGCATTTGGTTTCATCTGCCTATCCACATAATTGCAGGATTCAGTGAAGCTTGTAAGAAGAAATTTCTCGCATCCATTTCACACTTTTCGTCCAATTTTTGTGGCAATGGGTGCTGAATGGCGTAACTCAACGCCGCTTATTTTCTATCGCGGGCGAGCGAGAGATGAAAATAAATAACTTTGTAACTTCACGCTGCATCCCGAACGTAGGCGGGCAGAGAGGAATTGGGAACCTAGTGCTAAGACACTCCGTTTCCTATTTAGACACGTCCGATCCCCACCTAACGCAAATTTATAACGCGAAGAAATAAAAATATTAAATATTTAATTTCCTTAAAGGCATCAAATCCATAACCATCGCGTTTACAGTTTCACGATTGAGTCCCTTGCGCCTTGACGGCCTCTAAATAACTAATGATTTATATTTAGTTGGTGATATTTTTTTGCCGCCATTTACGTGAAGTAAAAAAATAACCAATTAGTTCACCTCGTGATTAACCATGAGATCCGGTGCAATGCTTCTTACATTTTTTACTTTACTTATTTAGAAATTGAGCCTTGTCATGCTCACAGTTCTGAGGCGGACAGGAAGGTCTCAATTTGTTGAGAAATATTTTAGTGATGAATATTTGCTCCGAACGCCGCGGAGAAACTTAACGCCGTGCATTGCCCCGTTACCAGAGCAAGAAAATTAGAATATTAAATATTTCATTTCGCCGAATGGGAATCGAACCAGCAACCAAACAAACAAACTCCAAATTCCATGATATCGATATAACTATGACCACGTGTACAATTGGTACATAAAAATCCACACTTAACGTGATATATTAAAACCTATGTCCTTCTTCGATAAATGGACTATGCAACACAAATGTAATTTAATCATAAAGGTAACCAATAGTTACTGAGATTAGGGCGTTCAACCACACAAACTCTTATATGTATGTATGTTTAGTCGTAATGTTATAAATGTATTTCATTTATTGGAGCTGTCCAACTGTTTCAATTAGCGCTTTGGAGTATACTCGTAAATAGGTTGTTGACTCCACGCTTTAATAGGTATTTCTGAACACCTATTTATACAAGTCTATTAGGGTACTTTATGGTCAATTTTATAGTTTTAGTAAAAATTATTATAAAAAAATATCAACGTCACGCTGTATACTTCAAACACAAGGATTGGTAGAGGGAACCTAGTGTTAAGACATACCGTTCCTCACTTACCGCCGAATTTTTCAAGGCATTGCGTGTTGAGTGGCGGAATTTAACGCCGGAGTAACAATGGTTATAATGCTAATAAAATAAATATTTGTGGACAAAACTTTAATATTTGCTTTTATACATGTTTTTACATTATTTTTTTGGCATACAAATAATATTCTTATGTTTTAACCATATAAATCAGGATGGGAACCAAGAGCGTCGATCAGGTTTGGCTGGATTAATTTTTAACTGTATCATAACCTGAACATAAAGTAAAGGATTCTAACGGCCCTAATACATATATATATATATGTAAGATCGCCATTTTTTGAAAAGTCAAGTAAGTAAATGATGACGAATAAAGAATATTTATCAAATTGTTACACCAATAGTTATATGTTATTATCGACAAAATTATCAAGACACTATATACCCCTGCCTACTCTGCTACGTTGGAAAAAGTGTCACGCCAAAAAATAAGAATCGCTCTTTATTCTAAATAAATGAATTATTTAATGTTTTCATTTCTTTGGTCTAGTAGTTAGTAGTAGGTACGTTAAGCGTTCAGTTTTGCCACTTAAACCGCAATGCGTTCAGAATTCAACAGAACGGAGGGAACGGAAGTGATTTAATGGGAACAAAGTGTCTTAACACTAGGTTTTCAGGTCCCCTCTGCCTATACAGCTGCGTGCAGGATATAGCGTGAAGTTAGAATTTTGTTTGTCATACTTAAACAATAGCTAAACCAGTTTTGATGAGACGCACCATATGCCACTATAATGACTCACAAAGCAGGTATTTTAAAGTTATTCAAATTATTACAATATGGACGTTACGTTGACCTCAACTTGAATCCATAATCATACCTTATATAATATTAATAACTTATATCTAGTACTAGTATAGTTATATCATAGTAATATAGCAGTGAAATAGCTTCTGACTGGAAACGTGACGATTGTGGGTTCGATTACCACACGAGAGAAATAAATTAATTTCTCAACGGAAAAAGACAGATCTCGGTTAATTCCACCAAACATTACACGCAATGTCTTGGAAATTGAGCAATGCCTGATTAAACATTATTATTTGTGTCAATCATAATCGAATCTACAATCATCGTATATTAAAATGAACCACATAGTCACCATCAATACAAGAAATATAACAATAGAAAATAATTTGTGGCATTACTTAACCAGCCCCGCCTTTGAAATGAAGAAGCCAACGATTTCTATTCAGACTGCGCGCACGCACGTATGCATATGTAGGTGTGTTGCGTATGATACTTTCTACCACACCCATTTTATAATTAGCACAAATATTTAACTTGAATGTAAGGAAAATTATGTTAATTGCATTGTTAATTATTAAAACATATTCCAATACAAGGAAATAAATAAAAATATTTATTTCCTTGTATTTCCTTATTTTACTGTTTGGAGCAATATTCTGGCGTGTCCCTCTGGTTTTTATTTTTTTGTCATGTTTTTTATATGTATATATATATAATAAAAAATATATATTAAGTATGATGAACAAGCAGCAATGGCGCTGTGAAGCAGCGGCTACAAGAGCGGTGATTGTGGGTTCGAAACACTCGACCATACGCTAGTCACATTTTTTTTCATTTCACCATTCTGGCAAGAAGTGCTATAATCTCGAATTCGGGTTCAAAATTTATGCTTAAACACGATGCGATAAAGCATTTTTTAAGTTTTGAACAGAACAAATATTTACAACTTACAACGAACAATTACTCAAAAATTCAACAACTCCTCCCAAATTTCGAGACACTCCCAAATTTCGAGACATTCCATATTGAGTGGCGGAACTCAACGCTGTGCTTTATTTGTTACCATAGCGAGGATACAAAATTCATACTTTTCCCGGGGGAAGCGAATCTATAACAGTCGCGTTTATAGTCATTCTACTCTACTACATGCCGAATACAGCGTGAAACTAAAAAACATAGAAATAAATATGGTGACCGCTTTTAAAGATAATATTTGTATTTATCCATATTTAACATAAATTCAACTGCGCGTATGTTATTTTCTTTATACGGTGCGTTAGTCTTGGTTGTTTTTTTGTACGTTTTACATAATCAAACTGAATTTTTTCTCCCTTTCCTTTTCTCCCTTTCCTTTCCCATCTAACTAGACGGGAAAATTCAGTTTGATTATGTTATATCGAAGACCATAAATATTAATGGCAATTTGCGGAGAACGGAGTGTTTTAAGAATAGGACTTTAAAAAAAACGGAACCTAATTTTATGATACTTTGTTCTCCACTTTCCGCTCTATATTCGGGACAATGCAAGTTGAGTGGTGGAACTCTACCTAATATAAATTAAATATAAGGACGGCTTTAATGCCTCTTCTTAATATTTATTCCAATTTAAAGGTTTTTATGTAACTCAATAATAATTACATAACTTAGAGATTGCATTCATTTTTTATAAATAAATTAAAAGAAAATAACGGAGTGTCGTAGCTTCCTTTTCCCTCTGTATACTTAAAATATTCTCTATATATATACTGAAAATACATAAATGTTTTTCATTTTAATACGGCTCAGCTTTAGAAGCGTCACGCTGAGGGCGAAGTGCAAATATTTGTAGCCGTTACACGAACACTGTATGTGACAGGACGTAGGTATAGTTTTTTTATACATTTTCAATATTTTAATTCTAGTTACCTTTGCTAGTTTTTTTATGTTTTTTTTCTTGCTTTATCCCCATATAATTAATTTAGTATTAATACAACGTTTACAAGTTTCTGTTGCTTTTCAATGTCTGTTAAATTCGTAAATTTATTCGGAAAGACAAAACTACTTACAAATTTTAATTGAGTCGCCTGTAATATTTAAAAAGGCCGGACAAGGGCGGTTCGCCCACCGAGGCTTCCGTACAAAAATTGGACACTGAAATTCAAGCTTAGCATAGCCAGAGCCCTTTTATCTAATACCTCTTGAACCTAGCGGCTTTATTACTAAATCTTGCTACCTTTTAAGGCTATTATATTTTTTTATTTAACGACAAATGTGTAGTTTTCAGATTTTTTCCTGAACTAGTACTACCTGTAGATGCTAGCTGACAAATTTCATAACTGGGGGTTAATCGGAAGTAGCTTATTAATTTTAATTCTCTCTATAGTGTCGAATTAACGACCATCTCCTTTTTTAAGTAAATGTACAATTACGCTTTTTACGGCGAGAATATAATTTGAATTTCAACTCTTCTCTCTACTCTATAAAGGCTCTTGACAGACAGAAAGACGTGTGATAGTGTTACCAAATGAGGGAAACAAAAATAATTTCAATTTCAAACATTTCTTTGACTCAAAATTGTATGACGATGGTAGCATCGTCATACAATTTTGAGTCAAGTAGACGTTAAATAACTTAAATACAATATATGCATAGTAAGTTATATTTCAATATATAATTTGTTAATTAGTTGTAACATTTGACTGTCATGGGGTTTAATATCAATTAATCTGCCAACGCGACAGCCAGACCGAAATAATCAAATTAGCGTTATATTCATGAATAAATATGATAGTGTAGAGACAACTTTAGTAAATACGTATATGTATATAGAGTAGATTCTGTATGATGATGTAACTTCTTAGATGGAGAGTACAGGTTCTATTCTCTTAGGTATTTTTTTGTTTAAACTAGCTTTTCATGCGGCAACGCTTTTTACCTGCTGTCAAATAAAAATAAGTAAGAGTTGTGTAGGCCAGTCGTGGCTCAGGGACACAGCACTCACAACAAAATTTCAAGACATTGCATGTTGAGTGACGGAGCTTAATGCCGCCCTTTATCTCATTACCAGGGCGAAAGCGGAAAAGAGAAAATGAATATATGATATCTAGGTCTCAGTGGGAATCGAACCCACAATCGTTGCGCATACAGAATACACACATTATAGTTTTTATATATATCTAAATATATTATATTTCATCATACTAATGTATAAATAACCAGTATTTCAAACAAAAGTTTATACATTCTTATTTGCTTATAAAAGGGACGTACAGTCGTACATACTCGTACAATATGCTTGACGTGTAGTTTTTGTCTTTGTTTGCTAATAATGGGCTCATGTTATACTTATAAGTCTCTGTTGCATTTCTAGACATGAATATGTACTATTTATATAGTATTTTTTTATCTGATAACGAGGCAAAACGTTGTTTAGTTCCACCACTCAACTCATATGGCCTCCAGAATTTTCAGCAGAAAGTGGAGAACCGAAGTATTTTAATGGGAACGGAGTGTCTTATTACTAGGTTCCTAGGTTCCCTCTGCCTAGCCTGCTATGTGCGGGATACAGCGTGGTAATAATTATGGATTTACACCACATGAATGTGGGATTCCCATTTGCATGAAATCTGTTCTTTTTAACATTCACGCTGTATCTCGCACATAGTAGTGTAGGCAGAGGAAGCGAACACGCAACCTGCCATATTTACTGTCGCAAGCTTGTGCCCCTGCGCCACGTCTCATGTCAAGTCTCATTGTCGCGGAATGTCTCATCATAAGTTGTCTTTGCTTACCCGGCTAAAAAATGTGGTGCGTCACTGCGCCGGCGCATTTATAGGACAGACTACAGAGTATAAATAAATATTAGGCTTACATTCAATAATTTGGATAACAAATAGATTAATCCTTTGTCTTTCTTAATATGGACGTGTTAAATAATTATAATTACTGTATAATTGACTTTAACCTCCAACGGTCGTTGCCACTCATTAAAATAAAACACGATGCCTTATAAGTTATGATTTTATGCCTAGCGATTACGTAAAAGAATATTTATGATTTGTATGTTATTTTATGTATGTTTTAGGCCGTGTAAACACGACGGTTGTGCTTCATTCCCATTCTGGGGAGGAATTAATAATTTTCATTTTCTCGCTTTAGTACCTGTATAATGCAGGCGGCATTTAGTTCCACCACTCAACACGAAATATTTTAAAATTTGATTGGAAAATGGGTAAACGGAATATTTGTCGCACTAGGTTCCCTCTGTCCAATTACAAAACGTTTCAATCTTGCCTCTCTCTTTTTCTTATATGGTGGAACTCAGCTTAAAATATTAAATTGTTCTTGTTATTAAAACGTTCAAAGTTCGATGCCCGTAGACCATGTATATAATTGTTTATTTAGGACGGCATCGGCACTCAACGCGCCTTACCTCGTTTGTCAACGCGGCGGAGGTGATTTGTATTGAAATATACCTCACATGTAAGGGAGGGTGGAAATAATTAACTGTTGAGTTTTTGTATGGTAGTTGTATGGGTGTGTCTGTATGTATGTACATTGTGTATATGTATGTATGATGCTTAGTTCTGACTGCAGGTTACGTTGAAAGGATTAAAGTGAGGGAGTATCCGACGCATTTTTTTTGATGAAAACCAGTATTTTATGAGATTAGCACGTTCAACCAAACACATTTTTCAACTTTATATTATAATATTATTGTAATAGTAAATTTTGTCCTAAGTTAGATTTAAATCACAATCGTACTCCTTAGATAAAAAATAACGAAATAATAATATTATCTTTATAACGTAAAAATATGATAGACTATTGATATAGCTATTTATAGACTGATAGGTAGCCAATCTTTCGTCCGGAACCTGAAGTCACACTTAACGCGCACGCGCTACCAGTAATGCGTGCTGAGTAGCAGAACTTAACGCCGGGCTTTGTCTTGTTGCCACAGCGAGGAATTACACCCACAACCATCGCGTATCCGAATGTGTGGTGTTGTGCAACGACTTAGTAATTTTTAAGTTTTGTATATATTGTACTTAGTGTATAATATCTACTTCAAACTTTCAATTTTTATTATGTATAACAAGTTCGATGCCCGCCTGTGCCATAATTGTATTGACATACAAGTACTACCTATAAGTACACGAATATTTCGCCCTCGCCAATATCGGATAGGACAGTAATTCGCATTAAAAATGCAAATCATATAACACGCGAGACCGGCAGCGGGGTCGACGAACGTACGGACTAAATGTTTACTTTGGTGTTAGGCTACTAAGTGAAATGGTTTTTAGTTAGGTTTGTTTCCGTTAATTGAGACGTTTTAGCAAGTTTGATTTCCGCTTGTATTTTTAGTAAGGGTTTTGGTGTTGTTACTTAGAAGAGAGTTTTTTTTAAATTAGTATATGTCGAGTGGATTTTTTTTCCACCTGAGAAAGACATTGTAAGTAAAATTAGGGGGTGGCTTCATCTATTTCCGTGGAATATTTATATGTGGGATGAGAATTTAACTCACAATGGCTTCGTAGACTCGTAATTGCTTGGGTTTATGTAAAGTACTTATAATATATTGCATGGTGTTGTTTTAAAAAATATATTTTGTTAATATTTTAACGTGATTTAAATCATGATAATGTTATTAACATTTGTACAAATGTTATTAACATTTGTACAATTTGTAATATTAAAATATCCACAAAAAAAAAAGATTTTAGTGATTTGTTTTTAATTTTGGAGTGTAGCAGATTTAAGTAAAAATACAAAGTTTATTGTAAACATGTGCTGACAGTCGAATAGTTTTATAACCAAAATAATCCTTACCCTTTATACCCCATACAAAAAATAACATAATAAATACAAATAGATAATAAATATGGGACGTGCTCGTCCTACTGCCGACGTGACTCACGCGTCGACAGTGGAGTGCATTTCGAAATTACTGTAGCTACTGGCACACGTGGCCACTTGACGTCGTAGGAGACAATATTATATTTACTGAATAATATTTGTGCTTTCTGTTTGGAGTGAATTGTATTGTAGATTTAGCTGGAAGTGAGAAATTATATATTTAGCTTCACACTGTATGGCAGGTGGGGTAGGTAGAGGGAACTTGTGTTAAGTCACGTTGTTCCTTATTAAGACAGTTATTTAATTTTTAAGGTTAATTTTTTTATTCTGGGCGGATGTGAACCGCCAACTAACGCGTTCACTAAAACATGGCCTGTAGTTCTAAGTTGAAATAAAGTAGAGATGGTCGATGTCGAGTCCCCGATGACTTTGACATATCCATATTACGTAAATAATACAGTAATATCTTGTCGTCGCGTCGACAGAATATAATTAATCGATTAAGGTCATTAAAGTTACTATTTAATAATTATAAATATCATAAAAAAAGAAATTGTGACAAAAGTTTTAACGATATTTGGTTTAGTTACTTATCTGACGAAAATACCATAGTCAATGGTGGTAGACATAGGTGTAGACAACAAAAACTATCAATATTTACAAACATGTTTTCCTTTCGAAATTTATATTAAATCATCATCATTGGATCGAAGTATCGATCAATGCATATATCGATGTCAACATCAATATTTTCTTAACGTCGAACGTCCCTAATATAAATCTAATTTTAGCTTCTCAATAACGGTGTTTTACTTCTTGAAATCCATGCGTGTAGTGTCATCAACAACGGCATATGCAAAGAATAATGCATGGGATATTATAGAAAAAGTTTTTCCATTGTATTCAGTGAGAAATATGTTGTAGGTATATATCATTTACATGCAGCTCGGTTTGTTGTACAGTTTTTTCTGTCTAATGTATTAATCAGTGTTTCTAAAGTATAGATATTAATTCTTGTTTATATTGTTAATTTGCGAACAGTACTCGACTTCGTTGTCTTGAAAATTAGGTAGTGTATGAGGAACGGAGTGTCTGAACACCGATTTCTCCTGCTATATGCGGGATATAGCGTGAAGTAAAAAAAGTTTTAATTTTTTTTATATTGCACTAACAAATAAATTAATATTAATTATTATGTTTTTGTTACAGGTAATAGATATCTTTCTTCTGTAGTTTAGACGATGGTGGACGAAGGCCTTTGGAGTAAGATTTTAGTATATCTCAAATTATTATTTAAATTTATTTTTAGTTATATTTATTACAGTACACGTTTCGAATATTGGGTGGTGCGTGGGGAACATTGCCCTCTGCTCATTCTGCTATATTCGCGACATATTGAAAATTGAAACTCCATAGTTCAATCAGAAACTAACCCACAGTGCCATGAGTACTATATCTATACTAATATAATAATAATAATAAAGCGGAAGAATTCGTTTGTTTATTTGTTTAAATGCTAAGATCTCAGCATATACTAGTCCGATTTACTTTTTTTGTTTTAGATGAAATCTACATTTTTCAGGAGTGCTATAGGCACATATAACATTACGGTGTAAGTCTTCACTAATGTGTTGTTTTGTTATTTAGGGCAAATTATAATTAGGGCAATTATTTAGGGGGCCG
>DWAP01001792.1:0-14856 GCA_018230625.1 Heliconius eleuchia
TGCCTCCAGAATTCGGCAGAAAGTGGGGAACGGAGTGTCTCAACACTAGGTTCCCCTTGCCTACCCTGCAGTGTGTGTGCTGGTTACAGCGTGAAGCTGATAATATAAATGTATCTTCGTTATGCTTAGACTTAAAAGGACATAGTGAGAGTAAACGCGACGGTTGCGAGTTTGATCCTCGCTTAGCGTAAATTTTTCACTACCCTGCTTTGCTCTGGTCGACAAAGCGCGGCGTTGGGTTTCGCAACACTCTTAACGCAAATCGCAATATCTCTAAAATAGGTCGTTTTGTCTTGTGTTACCAGAGCAAAGAAATAAAAATATTTAATTCATTCCTCCGAGAGAAAATCGAACGGGTTCGATTCAATCAATAAATCGATCATTCATCGCATTTATAGCCGCACATTGAAACACTGCGCCAAGATGGCTTCAGTTATGTAATTTATACACCAATAAGCAATAAACAAAAAAAAACAATTTAAACGTATTCAACCATGACCATGTTTTAATTTTCCTAATTTTTTCTAAACAACCAATCAGGTGTCTCCAAATATCTTGAATGCGTGTGAGTGGCCAAAATGTATTAGACACACACATTTACACAAATATATGTACACACGTATATACGTAAAAACGCACACATATATACGTGTTTGCCTTTGTGTGAGTGTTATTAGCATTTAGTGAATAGAATCGTGTTCAGAATTATAATATTTGGTTAGATTTCGGTAGTTAGAGAGAGACGGATGTATTTTGTTACTCACTCATATTCACATTAGGTGTGAGATATGGGTAGTGTAATTATTAAATGGTCGACATATCGTTGTTTTTATTTTTTAATTTTGTTATTTTTTGTTTTACTCGTATAAATTTTAAATTTCGGAGGGGATGTCATGTTTTGCAGTTGAATTAAATCGTATATTGTAAATATATTTTTGACGTGATAACGTTTTATAAATGGATGATCGCCGGCTGCACGCACGAAAAAGCAAGACTCATTGTCACGTTCCGCCTGACCCGTGCGTACAAGTGAGAGCGCCGGAAAAGCGATAGAGACGCACGATCGGCTCAAGCGTTCGACTTTTGACGCATCTATTCATTAATTGTAATTAAATAAACATCAATTTCAGTTTTTTGGATTTATTTCTTTGTTTGTAGTGCCACTTTTTATTTCTTGCCCAATTTCATACTTGTAGTGACTACGGGATATAACCCGGTGTATAGTATATACATATAAGTTTTATTTACCTTAAGTTAGAATATACTCATTTTATATGAAATATAAAGAAAAAAACTCACTTCATGCCAAATTTCACAATTCCACATGGCCTACCTGAAGTGCTGTTTAGAAATTCCATACGAAACGCAGTAAAAACTCATAAATACTTGCATTTGATAGTTAGAAAGTATTTTTTTTTGACGAATATTTAATAGTAATTTCGCATTGATAACTTCATGATGATGTTGAGACAAGTGGTCTTGACAGACGGAAGACATTGTGACCCCGGGGGTCCATTTTTTCCTTTTGGAATTCGGAATCCTAAAAATATACCTTTCATAGAATAAGCCCGTCCTAGACAAACTCAGAACATAAACTGTCACGCTAATGGACTACCTATTAGAAAGATTTGAATTTCCAATGAATGTTTATCTTCTGTGTAATGCAATCTTTACTTTTTTTATAAATTTTATAATTGTAAAAACTTTCAAAAGAAAACGCATAACGAAGCGGACGAGATGTTAGATACGAACTCCATACTTTACAACAATAGTTCGAATCGTAAACTCTTACTTTTTAGTGGGCAGTTTTAAAGATAAGAGAATAACCTACAACTCTTTAATTTTACAACTTTAAAAAATATTTATTTAATATATGGAAAGAGTAGTGATTTATTAATGAGCTTTTATTAAAGTGAAGCTGTAACTAATTAACTATATAATAAACTCTAAGAATAATAACACGCACTTCTAATTGTTCTATCGTTATGAATCTTGCCAAATCCAGCTCGTCTGATGATGGAACTGGAAGATGGCTGATGGAACCTTGGAATGCCTACCAGTAAACATATCGAACACTCATCGTGTTTAAAAAAGCTTGCTTTTAATATTTTAAACTATTAATTATATTTTTTCTGTTAAACTCGATATATTATTAAACAAAAATACAGTCAAATTTTAGGAATTGGCATTATGAGTAAATTAAAGTTAACAAAAAAAAATATATCTTAATTTTATTTAGTGCAGTATACAATGTCACGTTGTTTTTGTCTATTTGGATAGTGACACACACAAGACTCGTTTATTATATGTTCAAATTACATTTTGCGCAATACGGGGAACGGAGCCTTATTACTAGGTTCCCTCTGCCTACCCGAGAATGTGGGAACAACATACTAATAATAATAGTTTAAAAAACATTATATAATATTAGTACGAAACTACCTACTCATTTCTAATATACAGAAACATGTGTATGTAGAGTCCGTCTGGCAATTTTTAAAACTAATTATTGCTTTCCGTCAGTGTCACGTAACGACGCGTCGCATTTGTTGACTGTGCAGCGTAGTGTAGTTTAAACTTGGTCACTTTTAAAATTCAGTCGTGGCTCAGAGGGCACAGAGTGTAAACGCGACTGGTATGATGAGTTCGATCCCTACTCGAGGAAATGAAATATTTATTTTAATTTATATTTTCTTTTTTTAGCTCTGATAATGTGGCAAAAGCGCATTGAGTTTCGCCACTTAACTCGCAATGCCTACTGAAGTCGGCGGAAAGTGGGGTATAGATTGTCTTACTAGGTTCCCTCTGCCTACCCTGCTGTTTGCAGAATACAGGATGAGGCATTTTTTTTTACTTATAAATTTCTTTATGCATTGTCATTTTTTTTCCTTTATACTGTTTTCATAGTATAAAGCCGCGTAGGCAGAAAAAAATTCGCGTTTAAATTAATTAGTTTACCAACTAAAGCAGGGAAATGATAATAATTTATTCCCCCAATGGGAACCGAAAGTATAGCTATCACATTAATAGTAAGATGTTGTCCTACTGAGCTACAATGGGTTCACTTATGTGATAACTTAATAACTTATTGGAATGTGTCGATTTGAATTATTCTAGAACTTTTCGAAAATTTTCGTATTATATAAAAATCTATATTTATTTCAGTATATTTTCAGAACTACCACCCGAGGGTGGTAGAAATGTTTTACCTATTAATCAGTTCGTTCTCCTAATTTGGTGTTTTTAGGGAAACTATGCGGGTAGATTGTTGTGGGACGTCTGGTTGTAAACTCGACAATTGTGGGATCGATTCCTACCTAAGGCGATTTCATTTCATTTCCTTGCTCAAGTAATAACGCAAAGTGTGAAGTCAATTTTTAATGTCTCGAACACTGGGCAGTAAGTAGATAACAATGTCTTAACACTAGGTAATCTCTACCTCCCAATTTGGTACCTAAAACGGTGCTATAAACATAAAAAAATACGTATAGATATTTAAGATATATACCTATAACGGTATACATCATGTCATATAAATATTTTACTATTATTATATAAGTAGTAATATTAACTACTGTGTTACATTTCGCCGACATAATGAGAAAACGCAGTCATTACATATTTTTGTATAATTTCGTTTGTTCTCACGCTATTGTTATCTTGTACAACGCTTTTGCCAATGTTTGGTACAAATTATAAGTACAGGGCGATAAATACATTAAAAAATATATATGCACTTAATTTCTTCTAATCATACACTAATTACATTTGGATAAATTCTAACTTTTCCACTACGGCAGACACAACTTTCCTTGTTGACTGGCGGAACTCAACGCCGCGCTCTGCCATGTTTTCAACCAGATAATGTGCCGTTAATCGTGACACTACAACTGCTCCAAAATATCTTATAATGACAATAAAACTAATATATATTGTAACTATAGTGAGTAATTAATTAGTATAAATGTTGTGGTGTTTACGAAGGAAATTAAGAAAAGTCGAAATGTAAACAGATAGTTGAATAATTGAATGAAGTTAAAAAGTATATTAAGCATGTATATGTGTAGTAGAGACGAGAGAGGCAGATATGATGAATACGATAAGATGTGGAAAGGCGAAGAGCTACCGGTAACAGAGTTAATAGTGCCTGAACCGCATTGATGAGATAGAGAAACTTCAGCATAACTGGACGTTTAGCTTTAGCCTTTCAACGAAAATGAAGTGGACTCTGGAGATGCGATGTCTTCGTAGCATATGTAAAGTCAGTTTAGCTGACCGAATCCGCTATAAAGGGTTATACAGAATAGTAGACGTAGCATTTGTCCCTCTGTAATCTCTGCCCACCCCGCTAGAATAAAGCTTAAAAAATATTATAAGATCAAAAAAACACTACAACATAATCAAATTCTCTCAAAATTTACCGCTTAATATTCAAAAAACGGGCTGTGGGGTGTGCCTAAAACATGGACAATCATACATAAGCCCGAAAAAATATTTATTAGCCCTCCTTCTAACGCAATCGAACACAAACACTAACAGCTTAACACTTGCACCAAATAGATGCTTTTAAGCTTATTAAGTAATTTCGAGCGATTCCACAGAATGCCTCGTGTTTCGGTATTAATTGATATACTAAAATAGGGATACATTTTTGTTTTTTTTTAAGTGGATATTTTAGTTTTTGTTTTTCCATAATATTAGTATGTGTTTAATATGTGTAATCATGTAATTCGCACAACGAAATTCGATGGGTTGAATTCGAACCCACAACCGTTGATTTACTGTCAGACAGAGATAGGGATAGATAGAGAGAGGAGATTTTTGAGAATCGATTCTCACTTGGAGGATATATATATAATATATTTTGATTTTCTCGCTCTTGTAACAGAACAAAGCGCGGCGTGTAGTTGCAACACTCGATACGCTATGTCTCAAAAATGGAACGATGCGTGTGAAACACGCGTTAGTATGTGGCTAAAAAAAAGTAAAAGTTCATTATATTGTGTTTAAAATTTCCAATCATCTTTTCAACTCCAGTCATTTTTTTTACATCATTTTAATGTAACTTGACATTACCACTAGTGGTTCCCTGAATCCGATTTGGTCTTACCAAAATCGATGATGTCGGTACATAATGTACTGCAAATCAATTGCAACGTGTGCGTAATTCTTTTATGTTATGATACGGTATACCATATTATTGAAAACACTAAAAATAATTCAAATTCACTTTAAGATCTACTTGCTACTAGTAAAAGATTAAGTATTTTTATAAAACAGAACTGGCAATTTTATAAAATGCAGGCTGTAAGCCCCCGCGGGCCACACATTGAGCAGCCCTGCCCTAATAACCAAACGAGATATCATCCTACCTAGAAATCTAGACTTAAGTAAGACAGACACCTAATTTAGGTCGATCAAAACGGATTTAGTGTAATTTGGTAGGAATGCGTTGAACGCCTACATAAGTCTAGGTTACCTATAAACCTATTTTTGAAATAAAAAACGCATGAAATTCTTTACGTTTCTTTTTCCTTTCTTTAATTTTTTTTTCTTATAATTAAACATCTTAAGTACTCTGATGGATCCTATAATACAAGTGATAGAAGAAAAAAAAATGTATTTATCCATTTCTAAACATTAAAAACACTGTTTCAATTTTTTTACCTCACCAGCAGTCTCGTACATATTGACTACTTGTTTCTTAGTTTGTATTCATTTACAATCAATATATCTTACATAATCTCGCACTAGACTAGGCTTTGACTGCCGCCACTCAACCCGCAGTCTCGAAATATGGGAAACATAGTGTCTTAACTTAACAGGTCTCCTCTGCCTTACTACCTTATTAAATGCGGGATACAGCGTAAAGTTAAAAAACGATACTGAACCAAACGAACATTTCTGACGTAAATTTTATTTGCACTAGAAAAGCCATAAGCTTACCCTAAATATAAACTCCCTGAGAATCACTAAATCATAAGCAAAACAACAAAAAGACAAACAAAAAAGCGTAAAAAATACTAAAGCGGACAACATTCATAATATTTATGTATGGGTAGTAGGTATATAATATTAGAATACTCTACAGAATCATATCAAAAATAACAGCCCTTTATTAGCGTTCGACGGAAATACACGAAGTTGTCGGACGACGCGCGAGTTCCGACGCGCCGATAATGTCCAGCTAAATAGTAGCAAAACTATAGTTTTCAAACGATATACACACTGGGATCCGTAATATCTGGATAGGTCTTATTTTTTTTCTTTTTATTGTAAAAAGCTCCACATTTTATCTGTTAAGGCACTCCATTCCAAATTTTACGCATAATTTTAGAGATCGTCGGAACTCAATGCCACTTCCTATCTTATTAGAAGATAATTAATAAAAAGTAAGAATCAAACCCTATATTATATTTTGAGGCCAGTCGTGGTACAGCGGCACAAAGTGTGACTGTAAAACCGACTGGTTACTTTCATTCCATTTCTTCGCTCTGGTGTCAAGGCAAAGCACGGTGTTGAGTGCTGCCACTCAACACGCAATGCATACAGAATCCAGCAGAAAGTGGGGAACGGAGTGTCTTAACACTAGGTTCCCTCTGCCTACCCTGCTGTGTACGGGATACAGCGTGAAGCTGACTAAATATATCCTACTTAGGAAACAGCCAAAACATCGAATAAGATGCATTAGTTTTTTTTTGGTATTTGTACGTATTTCTTGAAAGTATACGAGGATACATACTAAGTATACATATAATATAGTCAGTCAGTCAGCTTAGTATTTTTCAATTATTTTGAGATCAACTTTTTGTATAATGAAAATACATATATATTTACTTTATAGTTAAAATCAACTTCTTACTATTTTAAAAATTTAAAACCGTAAAATAACCTTGCGAAATTATTTTAGTAAAAGGACAAAAACACCAAGTTTTGGTAAGAAAAGTAAATGAAAAATAAATATTTACTTTGATATTTAAGAAATACAAAAGTTCATATTGTAAACTTACGTCACAACACAATAAACGATTCGATTGTAAATGTTAATGGTTTTGGCAGTTCTGGTACATACATATTATAAGGAAGTTACATTTAAAAATATTTTTTTTGAAGTTGTAAATTTTTAATTTGGTTTCCTGTTCTTCGTTTTGGATTAATTTTGTTTCGAGAAATTTGTAAAATTGCACTGTAAAAACGACGGTTCTACATCACGTTTTTTGTTTAACACAATATAGTGTTAAGAAACTCCGCTCACATAAATACACTTGGGTTCCCCGTGAAATTCTAGAAGCATTGCATGGTAAGTGGCGGAACACGATCCCGAGCTTTGAATTGTTACCAGAGCGACGAAATGAAAATATTAAATATTTCATTTGCCCGTATAGGAATCGAACCCACAACCTTACCGTCGCGATCACAACGATGGATGGCCTGTAGAAAAATGAGGGACGATAGACGAAGTCCATCCTACTACTATATTATAAATGAGAAAATTTATGGTTGTTTCGCTTTCACACAAATATTACAGAACGGATTTAGATGAAACTTTACAGCAATATTGTTTATACATCAGAATAACACATAAGCAATATACAATTTATATATGTAAAGATTTTGTGTAATTTGGCTAGAATAAGACAATCACTTTAAGAGTCAAATATGTATATTTATTTATATGAATAATATATGTTAAGAAACAATTACGTACGTATTTATCGATATATGAATGTATAACTAGATATTTAATTTATATTATCCATTCTTTTTTAATTTATTTTCTTCTCTGCTAAAAGTTTGCCTGAAAGATATCGCTATTCTCTTTCTCTCTTAGCGATAAAGCCGTCTATTATACTATCACTAATATTAATAAATCACTAATATTAATAATCCACGCTGTATCCCACACATAGCAGGGTAGGCAGAGGGAACCTAATGTTAAAGCTTTTCATTCTCCACTTTCCGCCGAGTTCTGGAGGCATTGCGCGTTGAGAGCTTGCGTTGACGCTTTACCTCTACACCAGAGCGAATATAAATAAATATTTCATTTTAAAATAACTACTGGCTATTTTACTTTATTTTTTTATTTTATACAAACGTATCTAGGGGACCAGCATCATTGATCCCGGAGCTACGTTTAAATTAATATAAGCTTTACGCGCGTCCCATTTCTCATTTACTTTTTAGTATTACATATTATATTCATCTTTGCCTATAATAGGAAATAGTATTATTGAAATCCTTTAATATTTATTGCACCTGGCATGATAGGCAAAGGAAACGTGGGAACCTAGTGTTAAGACACTGCGTTCCCTATTAACACACTTTCATTGTCCACTTTCTCGAGGTATTGCGTGTTGTGTAGTGGAACTTAACGCTGCAACTCGTTACTTGAGAGCGATTAAATGAAAATATTAAATAATTACTCCGCCGAGTAAGAATCGAACCCACAACCCACAACTGTCTCATGTTTGTACGCATCGATGGCTTCAGATTTTTTTATATTAATTAATTTTAATATTTCCCTGAAATTAGAAAACAGAGTGTCTTAGTTCTAGAATCATTGCCTATCTTGTGCAATGAGGAAAATGCGTTAGGAAAAAAAAATCCATCGTAGCACACCGGAACAGTGTCGAAGTGAAAGATCGAATAATGTGGGTTTGTTTCTCAGTTAGATTCTCAGTCAGAAAAGCTTCACCTTTTTTACCGCATAGTATACTAGGTAGAAGGAACCCTATGTTAAAACTCTCCTTCAGCACTTTATTACCAATTTTTGAGACAACGAGCCAAGTGGCGAAACTTAACGCTTTAACATGAGCGGAAAAATTTAAATAATTTAAATATAAATAATCAAAAAATATATATAAACGAATATATTTAAATCACAAACAAGAACGGCTTTAAAAACGGAAAACAAAAAAATCTAAGTAAGTTTTCTTTACCCTTCTATAGGGGATGTGTAAATCTAAGAAAAATGCGAAACCTAGTTATCGGTTGTGCCTATTAGGCACCCTCTATCATCCCACTTTGATAATAAAAGGTTACAACTTAACATGTGTAACAGGTTGAAAGTTTACTACAAAAGTGCACGTTATTTAAATATCTTTTTTTTGTTTCACGCTGTATCCCGCATATAGCAGAGTGGGCAGAGGGAACCAAGTACTAAGTTCCGTTAGTTAGTCAGTGTCCCATTTACCATATCTTTAAATAACATGTAAAGGTTAAATATCTTGTAAAGGTTAAAAGTATGAAATATCCATGCAAAATTAAATATTTTTATAAATTTAATTAAAATATCTAATATTAATGATATAACTGATAAAAAAACTTAATTAGTAAGTTTTTTAATTTCCAATCAAAATCAAATCAGCTTCACGCTGTATCCCGCACACAGTAGGCAGAGGAAACCTAGTGTTGAGACATTCCGTTCCCTACTTTCTGTCGAATTCTGGAGGCATTGCGTGTTGAGTAGCATAATTCAACGCCGCGTTTTTACCTCGACACCAGAGCGAAGAAATGGAAAAATAAATTTAAGTAAATATTTCATCTCCTCGAGTACAGTCACACTTTGTGCCCCTGAGCCAGAACAGGCTTTAACTGACTGAATTTCTTTGTTAAAAAAAGGGATTTTTGTCTATGTTATTTGCTAATTGGAAAAAAATAAGATCTGAGCTACTTTATTGTTTCAAATATTTATTCAAATAGTTGTGGAAATTTATACTATCAAAATTGCTTCACTCTATTGTTTCAAACTTGAGGTTAATGCTGTTATGCCGTCGTCACTGTTAAGACCGGCGTCATACCGGTTGGGTACTTTACCCCTAAGAAAGTTCAAGCAGTGCTTGTCTTCTTTGGGGGATGTCGACGGCAGCAAGTGCGTCCCCTGCGAAACTCGAATCTAGGTTTGCAGCCGTCGATCGGCCTTCATTTGCTTAATCCTTATCTATTCCTACATATAAAACTCTTTTGTAACTGACGGACAACGCACAGCCTAAAGAAACTATGTGGCGTAGAACGCTGGAATTTAGCAGGCGTATAGATTATGGGTTCGATTTCCGCTTGGGGAAATAAGTTTGACTAATCTGCTATGTGGAAACAGCGTGAGTTGCCTTGTAAATTCCTGTGATTTCTGAATTTCCGATATTGAATTTTCACAAAATCGCATAAAATAACATTTCCGCTATTCTCAAAGACATTTTAACTCAAAATAAATTGAATTTTCGTAGTGGTCTAGAGGAATGGGTGGTAAAATTTTTAGAGCATTCGTCCAGACCACTTCTTCAGTATTACGTACTATAATAACACGAACAACAGTCTTTTGTATAGAAAGTATAGTAAATGAATTAGCACACTACATTAAATATCATGTTCAAATATTAAAATTTGGGCGACCTTCCGCTACTCAACTCTCAATGCAACCAGAATTTAACGTTCTTAATGAGAACGGAGTGACTTGACACTAGGTTCCCAGGTTCTGTCTGGTTTGTTGTTTAAGTAAAATTACTTTAATTCGAAACAAAATTTGACAATTGGTTAAAAAATTATTTGTACAGTTAATTATATTCAAAATTAAATTGGGTTCAGCTTTATACGAAAGCAATCTTTAAGGTCTCCATTCTGAGAAATGAATTACTTTAATTTTCCCATTCTGGCACAACAAAGCGTGGTGTTAAGTTCCGCCACACGACAAGCGACTCTCTGTGACTACCCTACTACTACTACTGTATGGAAAAAAGCGTTTCACTTCCTCATTTCTTACTACACTACCTAAAAAAAACATTTCTAATTCGATCGAGAACAAACAGTAAGCTCATTAATGCTTCACTCGGTAACGAGCACTCCGTATTTATGGTACTATAAACATGGACAGACCGTCCAGTCGCACCTAAGATCCCCATAACGTAGCCATAACTCAGGTTACACCATGGCTCTAATGCCATGGATTTTAGATGTACAGAACACATAAGTAAGACATAAGTAACGCTAATTATATGACTACACATTGGGTATGTGTTATATTGATTTGGAAGGCAAGGTTGAAGACAGCTAGATATTTTAGTTTCTATGTCGAATTTGCCGTTCAACGCAAAATGAAGCAAAAATTGGGGATAAAATGTGAGTGTCCTAACTCTATGTTCCTTTCCTCCACTCTGCTATACGGATATATCTATACGACACATATTAATTTTACTATTTAATAAAACGTTAAGTTATATAACAGTATCCAAAAAAATAAATGAAAACTTTAATCTACTTCTCACTGTTGTTTTATAAAATCTTCTAGACATGAAGGTTTCATTAATTTCTTTCTTTTTGATTTTGGTTATCATATTGATTTCGGGTGTAAAGGAGGAACGCAATTTGCTTAACTATATCTTTCTATGTTAACTACTTACATAAATAATTTTTTTTTTTGGCATTCCGCTGTATCATGTCCAATCCTGTACATGGTAGGCAGAGGGAAGCTAGTGTTAATGCACTCCGTTCCCATTTTCCGACTAATTTTCGAGACGTGTTAATAAGGAGCATTATCAAAGCGATAAAATGAAAAAAAAAACACTCTCAGATTGCTAATCAAACCCACAACCGTCGCGCTTCCTCTGCAACGCTATACCACCTCATAATAAATAAATAGGCTCAGGACCAAGCCCACGCCCTTTCAGATCCATCTAAGGCATAGCTTGCATTCGTTTGAAGTGATAAAAAACGTATGCACACCGGCGCACGCTATGATCACATCACCGTGCGGGGTAATTGCCCAATCAGCCTTCCGTGCTGGTGAACACCACGCGTGGATGTGGCTGTACGTAGACACGGGTGTGTGGATTTGTATGTGTTTGTATGTTGTTGTTCGAGTGTGTTTCTAGGTCTAGATCTAGATTTTCTTATAGTGTAAGAAAATCTGGGCTCGAAAAGAAAGGTTCAGTAGAAAAAACTTAAGTTAGTTAAGGATATCATAACCATTTAAAATTCATCAGCTAAACAAGTTAAATAAGCGTTATTAATATTTTTTTTAAGCTTCACGCCTAATCCCGCAGGATAGGTGCATAGGACTAGGTATGTATTAAAGCAGTACACTCTCCATTCATGTGAAGTGCTGAAAGTCATCACAATACATTTTTTTTTCAGAATGAGGTTAGTAGAACCTGCATCCATAAGGTATATAGACACTGTCTCAATGCTCAATGTCTTGCTCGGAAAAAGAACAAAAGTTAATTTTATCTTCGATTTTACATCTTGAGAGCGTCATGGCGCATCAGCACAATCGGTTTGTGGAACGGATGGCCCTTATTTCTCTCTTTTAATTTCGAAAAATTAATATAATATAGGAAAAGCTTCTTGTCGGCAATGCAAGGCCAGTCGTGGTGCAGGGGCACTAATGTGCCACAGCGTGAAGCTGAAAACACAAAATCGAACCCGTGAGAATTAAATCGTATTTCAATTCCAATTACCATTACCTAGTATTGTTTCCTTATTTCATTGTCTTAAATACAACTTAAGTATTTAGAGTTGTTACTAATCCACCTCAGTAACTAACATTAAACTTTATTGTTAATTTGCCGTTTTATAGCGTATTTTAGGATTTTGTATTACCTACATACATATTTATACTATAAATTTATTTACATATGTAAAAACATGCATTGAAGCCTTCGTGTCGCAGTAGGAAAACGTTTTTCTGTCCCCGCGACAGTTGTGGATTTGATCCCTCATTTGAAGGAGGGAATTATTCTTATTTCTCATTTCTAGTAGAGGTAGCGCGGCGTTTAGCTCTGCTAAACTCACTCAAGACACAATGTCTCAAAAGTTCAAAGAAAAATGGGCAACGGAGTATTTTAACACTAGGTTCTCTCTGTAAAAACGTGAAGCGATTTATATTTATATAAAAGAAAACAAACTTAATGCTTTTCATTTATTGTACACAGAACTTATCCTAAACATAGACACATTTACATTTAATATTCATTTGAAAACAATACCTTGAGATCCATTAAGTAAGTGCTACACAGAAAATAATTACTCATCTAAGGCTAAGTTTCCAGTAAAAGCAGAAATAATAGCTATTAGAATAATCCCACTATCACTGTGATTCACGAGACTGTAAATTAATTGTTAGCTATCTAATCTTGACTATAAAGACGAGGACTCTTGGACTGTTTGTGGAATTTTATGGACGGTGGGTAGTAGGTTGGATTCGGTTCTATACTTGTTTTTAGCTTCACACTTTTTCTCGTATAGCACGGTAGGTAGAAGATACGTAGTGTCAAGATACTCAGGTCTTACCTTTCTGACAACTTTTTGAGACATTGAGTGGCGGAACTTAACACTGTCTTTCGTCTACCAGAGCAGCAAATATAAATAAATTATATATAGGTATGTATATACAAATTACATATAATAAATTTGAATATAATAAGAAAATAAATAACCTTAAGTATTAGCAAACCTAACAGAGTCAAAACAACTACGTCAATGTCAAAAGCAATTTTAAAAATGCAGAATAATTGGCCAAAATTAGAGAGTTTAAATTTTTACTTATTTTGTACTTAAATCATCGCAAAATTTTGTCGAGATACATTTTATTTTGCTTAATTATTTTTTTTAATTTATTATACGATATAGTGCTGGTTAGATAATAGGTACTTGACTAGGTTATGTCAAAAAAGAACATTTCTAAATAACAATCTATATTTTATTATAGTTTATATTACAAAAAAAACACAAATTTAAAAAATATATATATTTTTCATGGAAATAAATAAAAAATATGCAAATGACAAATATATTTTACAACACAAAATCTGGTCAACCTTGAGTTATATTGAGTTAAAAGACCTTAAAGACGTATAGCGTTATTGAATCATCGAACAGAACAAGTTTGTACGTCCATCAATTTTTATCTAGAACAAGTTATACTTACTCTTACAAATACGCTGTGTCCCCTGGCACAGCGCCTGGCTATAAGCACGACGGTTATGGGTTCTGTTCCCATTCTGAGAAATTAGTTATTTTCATTTTCTTGCAACAAGACAATGCACGGGACACGTTGAGCTCGTCGTCGCCAATCAATCAAAATGTCTCGAAAATTGAATGGAAAGTGGGGAAACGAGTGTCTAGTTCTCTCTGATTAACCTGCTGATTCGGAATACAAAAAAATCTATGTTTTTACAAATTGGTTAAATAAAAAAACAACTAAATAATCAAAAATAAGATAAATAAAAAATTCTATGTTTATTGTTATATCATAATACAAAAAACATATTGAATAAACAAAAAGACAATCTAAAATTTTATATTATTTCTAGCATATTTTCCATGTGAAAAACAACTAACTCTTAACTTAGCCGTTAGTTTAGACCACCTGTAGCATGTGCTAGAACACCGGTTATACCAAATATGGTATGGCGATTGATGGCTTGTTTGTATGGTAAATGCACAGTTTTATATGCTACTTAGGTTAAATGTTACATTACTCTGTATGAATAACGATTATTTTGTAGATAACTTTTAAAAATTTTGGGCCTTTTGTGTTTTTTTTGGTCCATGCTGTAACCTGGGAACCTAATGTTAAGTCACTTCCGTTTCTCGTTTTCTGCCGAATTCTGATATTTTTATTTAGGATCAATAAATTACTATTACTATATTAGGATTAATAAATAAATGAATAATAGATATACGATATATAATGTCGGACGAAGAGTACAGAGCGGAGACTTTTGACACTAGGTCGACTTGTCCTAATTTATCTAGAAAAAAATATGAACAATCGTATTTACTATACCTATAGAAAAAGAACCTTTACCCTGCCGAATTCTGGAGGCATTGCGTGTTGATTGGCAGAACTCAACGCCGCGCTTA
>DWAP01001793.1:0-14854 GCA_018230625.1 Heliconius eleuchia
CTACCCTGCTGTGTGCGGGATACAGCGTGAAGCTGATTTATTTTTATTTATTTATGGTACATTGGATTGCTTTTTTCTAATGTGAAATATGATAAAGTGATTGTGGGTAGAAATTCTACCTGAAATTTATATATTTTTTTTGTTTTACGGTGTAGTAAGGTACGTAGGAGGAATTTAGTGTTAGATATATCAAATATTTTTCTAATGTGGCAAAACAAGGCGCGGCGTTAGTAATGAATGAACACGCAATGTTTCTTAATCGATAGTTTGTGGATATGACTATCTTATTAAAGATAAATAAAATTATAACGATCATATGATTTCACCATAATTTTGTTCCATTTTGTCCCAAAAAATTACTTAATTTTAATTTACTCATTAATACTTAGTAGGTGATGGCACATTATTCTGCAATTTATACTGCCTTACAAAGAAACAATATAAGTACACGCAAATAAATAAAACCTATATAAACTACATATATTAAAAAAAACAAAACAAAACACGAATAAGAAAAACACCATTTGGCAATCACACATCACCCCAAAATTAAAAACAACGCACACTGTCATAAAGCTGGGTACGCACAGCCTAATTATCGGCGCGGGGGTCTTTGCATAAGAAAGTATTGCTGCGTTACGACGCGTGCCCCCCTCCCTGCCCCCCACGGCCCAGATAAAAAATCTCCCATTTCCTTAATTCGTTTATCGGGGTCTGCTGAGGCTTTGTCTCCGATCGATGAACGCTGCAAAATGAGCGTGGAACGTGACGCGCGTGTTAGGTGAGATGGGTTCGCTAGTTTTTTTTTAATGAATTTGACTGAAATTTTCCCTTTTTAGTGATTAAAAGATAAAAAAATGTTCATTTAAAAATTAGAATTAATTAAAATATAATATTGTTACGTTCTTAACTTAGAATAATACAAAGCGGGTGATATGTTTAATTTTTGGTTTTATACATAATTTCCACTACATGCAATATATGATGTACATACACTGTCAGTTTTGTAATATTTATCTAACTATAAATGTAATATTTATATTTTAATATTTTTATGAGCTTTTAAAAAAGCATTTGCAATTACTATTCTTTTCAAAAGTATACATTTAAAAAATATACCTATATGTAATTTTTTAACAAAAAGAAACAATTGAATATAAAGAGTTTAAAATTGTCGTTATAACTGTTGTCCTTCAATGCTGAATATTTTATAGTATCGGACATGCAGCTTGTTGTCAATGTAAGTTGTTTGTTAAGCGAATTGCACACGACTGTTAATTATAAAATTTTAACTTAATAAGCTTTTTAACTTTTGATGATAATAATAAAAAAAAATCTTGTAAACTCATATTTATTTGTAAAATTAGAATTTAATACAATGTTTTAATTTTTTTTGCACAAAATCTGATTTTGTATATTTTGTAGGATTAAATTAAATTCAGTATTGCATATATAGAACATTCAAGATTATTGTGTGTGCATACATTTTAAGTTTATCGACATTTTATTTAATTTTTACCTTTACCATGTATCTCGTATAGATAGGCAAATTTAGTGTTAAGACACTTCCGTTCTCCACTTTTCCCTGTATACTTCAAAAAGGCATTGCGTGTTGAATGGAAGAACTCAACGTCGAATGTACAGTATTACGCTTATCCCCCTAAAAAAGACGGTCTCAATAAATTTGAAAAATATAGTTATATTTTATTAAAAAGTCAATAAAATCCACAAAAAAAAACCTAAATATTCCCAACCCTTAAGACTTTTAATTCTAAAGTTAATAAATTACGGGAACACATGCACCACCCCTCCCTTAAAACCCTCCAAAGAATGATAACTTCGTAATTAAGAAACGCATTAATCATGAATCGGAGACAGCATTTCTACGCGTCCGACTGCTCTGACAAACTGCCGCGTGACATGCGTCCGTGGGTGCTAGGCCTTAGTCTAAGCCTTATATATTGCCGTGCTAAATTCGATAGTGAATTTCGTAGTGTTCACGCTTAATTTACTTATGTAGGTCACTCCGTTACTATTTCTAATATATTTGTAATGTTAAAACTAAAATATGTTTTGCGACTTCCAAAGGTGTTCAATGTAATAATTTTTGGTTGACAATAAGTAAGATATACGTTGTGTATTAGCTTTCGTTTGTGTTCATGTAATGTAGCAGTATTTTGTAAAGAATCTGTTGAGTTCTTATAGTATACAAGATTTTGCGTGTTTTTGAGATGTAATATGAAATATCTCGTTTTTTCCCGTTCCCTAGGAATTTCGCGAAATATTCCATGCTTCCCTACACTCCCTAACATTCTAACAAGCAACATTTCAACTTTTAAAATCCAGTAGTTCATTCTGTGTGCTGTTTAACAGTCATTCAGCAACGAATAATTTATATATATATAAAAATAATTTTTTTTTTTTTTGTATTCAAATACAATGTATTGAAAATATTAACTAAATACCAAAATAGCAATAGCAGTACTATTATAGTTAAAAATTAAAATTCAAACGACGTGAGTACATACTTTGAGAAAATACTCGTTTATACTGATATCACCGCATTGCCGATATTCTGCTGTAGTCCTAAATATTTTGATATACTTTAACATATAGGTACATAACTTATATACAAAAAATAGATCATTTTAAAGATTTTACATTATTCCTTATTAAAAAATATATTTTTCATACTTTGTTTTATCACAATAAGTTCTGATTAAACGCGACGATTGTGAGTTTGATTCTCATCCGAGGGAATGAGTTATCGCTTTTGTGTCGAGGTAAGGCGCGGCGTTTAGTTCCACCACAACACACAAAGCCTACAGAAATTGGCGAAAAAAAAAGAGGAAGCCAATATAAATTAATTTAGAAAGCTCGCCCACAATGAAAGATGAATACATACATACAATACAAAAATACATACAAAATAAAAGAGCCTTTTAAATACTCTCCGTCTCATATCTCGCATTGTTAAAGCACTTTGAACGTAATATCGCAAACATTTCCCCTACAAAAATTAGGGCACCATTCTCACCTCGAAAAATCGGGAGACGCACCTGACCCAAACGTTTTTTCTGTTCACATGACTTTTAAGACAAGGGTAGTGAGTTCAATTTCGTTTAATTTTCCTATGTACCGTCATGGTTTATTAACATGAGGGAGTGGACGTGACATTTATTGTTTGACAAGCATCGATCTGGTCTTCGCGATGCGATGCGAGGCGTGAAGTAAGTTTTTGAGGATTTTTCACATCTTACCTTTGAGATTTTTGATTATCTTGACTTGGTCTTTAGGTAATTTGCAAATTTCATATAATAAAATTTATTATAATTATTTATATTATTAAATTTTATACATCATTATATAACAAAGCAATTTTGTATGGAGTTTTAGTAAAAAATAAGATTCTTGGAAAAATATATATAAGCAGTCGTATTATTTTTTTTAATTTTAAGTTAGGATTTATGTCTTCAGGCAGCTCTCATCTAATAAGAGATCATTCTACATAATGCAAGATCATTTCTTCGTCTAATTTTTGGCCTGAAGGTGGTGAAACTACCAAAGCAACGCTTGGCTTAAGAAGACCAGCGAATTGAAAATATAACTAGCATAAATCAGTTTATTCCCCATATAGCAGGAAAGGCAGAGAGAACGTAGTGGTAAGAAACTACAATAAATAAGCAACAATTAAACCTACAAATATCGTGTTTAGTCATGTCCTAACTGATATGAGTTATGAAGACGTAAATTATATTAATGTATATATTTGTAATTTAATTACACAAATAAACTTGAGATCGTAATGCCGCAATAGTTTAGTTTACTGTAAGCGCGACTGTTGTAGATTCAATCTTCAATTGTGGGAACGATATACTTAATTAATGTACATTTTCTCCGCTCTGATAGGACGAATCAAATAACGGAAAATAGGCAATAGAGTATTTTGACACTTTCTTCTCCATTCCTTTTCACACAAATTAAATTAATTATATATGTATATATAGATACTAACTCTCATTTTCTAACATATCCTTAATTCTTGTTTAACAAGACTCTCTAATAATTACTTTAACGATATCAATATTGTGTTCCAAAAGTTGTTACGAGTACACCCTTTAATCGCGTTAACGTGTGGTAAATGATGTTCTAATTGGGGAAGATTTATATCCCATGTGATTTTTGATTTCCAATAATATCTTTCTAACTTATTTTTCTAAGTTTGATTGGTATATATTATGTTTATCTCTTTTTAAGAAACGTATAAAACTTGCGAAATAGTGGGATTTGAACACGTGTCTCTTGACCGTCCCAACGCATTGACTACTAAGCCATACGATGCCTACAATGAAATTCTTTTAAGCTTGTTATAACTTATTTAGCTTTAGCTTGCTATATAGATAATTCCAAGAAAGGCGGATTCAAACAACTGTTGAAAACAACAGAAGACCAGTTTACAATATTAAAAATATTATATTAATATTTAAAAATATGTAAAGAGAAATTAGTAGAATCCATAATAGAATCCGACTTAATCAAAAAAGCCAATGGCCAAAAGCCAATCTAATCAATATCAATTATCTATTACAATTAATATTACATAAATAAATAACAACATTTGAGGTCAGTCGTGGCTCAGAGCTACAAGTGTGCGCTTGTAAACGCGACAATTTGAGTTCGATTCCTAGTAGCGGAAATTAAATATTCAATATTTTCACTAGGTACCTCATAGTGATAGTAGAAATATCTCTAGAAATCGACAGAAAGTGGAGTACGGAAATGTCTTAATCAGAACCACATAACTCCTAACATTAGGTTCTCAGGTTCCCTCATAACTACCCTGCTAAATGCGGGAGACGGCGTAAACCTAAAAACTACAATAAATTAATTAACAACGTATCAGCAAATCTGAAGCCCCATACAACAAAGTGCCAACTCATCTCAATAACTTCTAATATGTGTTGCTCGAGTGTCGATCATCGGCAAACGGTGTCGAGTGCTTTTGTAAACTCCTTACTTTGATTTACAATGCGTGGCTCCTTTAGAAAAAAATCTTTTTAAGTCACGTGGAGAAAATTCAATTGTTAGGCTCTTTTGTGAATGTGATGACAAATGATGATTTTTAATTGTGTATTTTGGTTTATGTTTACGTTTTTGGTTCGATTTCCATAAATATTGTAGTTGTTGTTGTTTTTGCGGTTTTTTTTTCATCAATTTTGTACAAAGCGGTACAAAGTGTGACTGTAAAACCGATTGGTTTTGAGTACAATCCCCACTAGAGGAGATTAAAATGTTTATTTAAATTTATGTTTCCATTTCTTCGCTCTGGTGCCGAGCCAAAGCGCGGGGTTGAGTTCTGCCACTCAACACGCAATGCCTCCAGAATTCCGCAGAAAATGGGGAACGGAGTGTCTTAGCACTAGGTTCCTTCTGCCTACCCTGCTGTGTGCGGGATAATGCGTGAAGCTGATTTATTTTATTTTTAAGAAAGAATATCTTCCTTATCATTAGGTAGGTACTATCATGTCGGCGTAGTTGTACATTTTTCTATATGATAGTTGGTGAGCTAGTATAGGTCTAGGAAATCCTTTGAAATATAGTGTGAAACTATCAAAGTAAAAAGCAAGAAATGCTGTGGTTTTGGATTGACTTCGTTTGGTTTGGTTAGGCTTAGTTTCGTCACCCAGCACTTGAGTTTCCATAAAACGGGGCAAAACGGAAATATAAGATGATATATTACTAAGTTTATTTCTTTCTACCAAATGAGGAAAATCCTTAAGGATAAACATAAAAATAGGTAACTATGTAACTCATCTCAGTACTACGATTACAGTGTATTTATTAGCAAGACGTTGTAAATAGTTCTAAGTTGCTCGAAGTAGGCGAATAATTGTTGATTTGTAGACATTTCTTATTTTTAGTTATAATATATTATCTTTGTGTACTGTAGAATATACTAAAGAATCATTATTAAACTTTTTTGGGCGGACATATTGTTGAATCTTGAATGGAGGCCACGAATCGGACATGGTAGGCCCTCCACCAGATGGCCTGACTATCAGGTCAAGGTAACTATTAGCCCCTGGATTCGGATATCCCAAAAGCGATCAGCATGTAGATCTTTGGAGATCTTTTGGAGATTTCCAACGGGAGGCGTCGAAAGGCTAATATCATAATGATGAAGATGATGATTTACCTTTGATAATACTCGAAAAAATATACAACGAAATGATTTTTTTTAATAAGAATACGAAGAAAACTGTCAAACATATATTGTATACTGAAAAGATAATAATATATAATCCACCGCACGCACGAGCCCGAGCCGAGGCAGGAGCGAAACCTACTTAAACAAATTATTCGGGGACGCATTACACCGTTCATAATCTCTTGTATCCCGACATAATTTAACGAAAGAAAATCCTGAACGCAACGTCCCTTACGATACGGAACACATACACTTAGTGAGTTACACCCCCAAATTAATAGCATCCTAACAAAAAAGGTTCCCCCTGTCTTATGAGGGTGGTTCATTTGCATATATGTCTCCCTGGCACCCTAAGGAGCGAGGATGTATTTTTAATTTCATTCTTATCCCTAAGCTTAAATCATGAGAGCGGCCATGCGTGCGGGGGTGGCCGCCCCCACCCCCTCGCGTCATACGTCGCTAACCACGTACAGAGTAAAAAGAAAAGAAATCTTAATAAGTTTGTTAGGGAGTGAAGACTTTTATGGACATTGCTCCAAATATGATGGTCTCTTTTTGTATACTTTTGTTTTGTTTTGGTTAATGGAGTGTTGAAGTATATTATTATATTTGCAAGCAAGTGTAGTTCAGAATATAAATAAATTATATAATTATGTGTTACATTAGTAATACTTCTAGATACATCTCTCGATACCATGTATATAGCATACAAAACGTTGAATTTTTTAAAATGTAATAAAATCTCAATCAATCATAATGTAAAAGAATTTAGAATAAAATAGTGTATTTCTCTAATATAATAATTAGTTTAACAAATTAGGGAGCGCAATTAGTTAAAGTCGTATCCACATAGTACTTTTAATGAATTATTGTAGGAACAAAAAAACATCGTCATTTTTGGCAAATGTACGCTAGTGGGTACACTCCCTTTGGCATTTTTATTTTATGTATGTATGAAATGTTCCGGAACAACTTGTGTATAGAAAGATCTCAGTATATTGAATGAAAAGAATTAATTAGCTTAGCACACAGCAGGATAGTCAGAGGGAACGTGGGAACCTAGCGTTAAGACAGACCGTTCCCATTAAGACACTACTACAATATTACGATAATAATTATTATTTAGCATTTAAATAATTTAAGCAGGATAGCGTCTGCACTCGCTTTAATTGTAAGTTTTATTCACATAATTGTAAGTTTCATTTTTAGTTACTGACTAAGGTTAGACGTGTAACAGTGTCACACTTTTACAACCTCCACCGCCTAATACTTGATTTCGCAATCGCAATTTCTTGGTCTCTGAAAATCTTTGAAAAGAGTCTTAACACTAATATCCATCTACGTATCATGCTGGGCGTGTGATTAAGCTTGAAGCTGAAAAAGTATTTACATCAATAATAAGTAATAAATTCAAATCAAGAACTAAGAAACTAATATATATTTAGCAAAATAATAAGGAAAAACAAAAATTAATAATTCCCAACATTATAATAAAACAAAAAGCCATAGCCAGAGCCATAACAAACTGAAAAACAGAGTAGGTACCAACCAGAAACCACGACCTTATAATCGCATCAGTGTGGCCGTTAATTATTGATAGAATGAAAGTTTTATCAAAACTTCACGAGCAGAAGTCGAATTATTCGAAAGCGGGCAAACCCTTCATAATGCCTGTGAAAATATTAAAACAAAGCCAAGGTGCCCACCCCGCCTACTGTACAGGACAAAGCGGGTTTGGGTATCTGTATGGAGCTGTTGTACTGTAGTACTGTTTTCCCAATTGAACCCATTACCTTAAGCGATCTGAGGTAATGGGTTCAATTGGGAAAAAATATAAACGATGTGTCCTTTGAAATATAAATTGAATTAACTCATTATCTCATTTTATAATCCTTGCATAAATTATTTTCCCTCTTGCACGTTGGTTGCATATCGGAGTAAGAGTTAGCTATTTTTAATTTATTATTTTCGCATTTTAGCTAGCTTAACATCGATGATGCATATTAAATTTCTTCTCTGTCGTAACACTCTTGTCAGAGCGGTCGTGGTCATCACAAAGTAACATTAGGGGCAGATGTTATATGCTTCACAAACACTCGCCACTTATCTCTACTGGCTGAAAGCCTGGTACAGTCATGTAGGGGACTCCCTACTGCAGCCTTAATTTGGTCAGTCCAACGCATGGGAGATCTTCCTCGCCCTCTAGTGCCTTCCACTCTGCCCTGCACGACAAGGCAAGGTCGATGGAGCCACTTCCCCTTCTGGAGACATGTCCAAATGCGACCTTGTACTAACGTCGACAGACGTTGGTTAGTGCCGATTTCTTGGAGAATAGAGACGTTGGTGCGAAACTCGGTCCATGATGACCCAGCATTCGTCTCCAGCACCACATCTCCAGAGCATCAATTTTTTTCTTCTCGGCCTGTCGCAGAGTCCATGTGTCCGCAGCGTAAATGGGAAAAACAAGCGTCTGCACTAGCCTTAGTGGCTTTTGTAATATTTTTATTTTTCCATATTTTAAATTCACTTGAAATATTAAATTTACTTGAGAGTTAATCGGGCTCACCCACCGAGAATTCCGTCTGGCTCTTCTTGACAGACATACAGACAGATGGACAACGTGACAAACAAAGTGTATAAGTCTTATATACGGAATCCTAAATATCGATAGACACACTTACATTGCTGATAACTTTTGACTTCAGAACTATAAACCTCTGAAAGGAAAAAAATGTAAACTTGTTATTTTTGATCGACTTTTCTGTACAATAATGAATAAACACATACATAATTTATTATACTTAAGGACCACTAATATGTTACTAACAACATATACAATATAAAAACAAAATCACTTATATATCTGATTACAATTTAATAATTTCCTTCATCGCATTATCAACTTCATAAAATCTTATAGAAATCCTCGAAGACGACTGCTAGCGGGCGGTGATTAATATAACGCATCTCCCCAACGGTTTAATCGTTGGCTGGCAACATTTTTACCCAATTTTTGGGGAACCCCCTGAAGGCCCACCCACCCCTTTCTTTCGTTAAGATAAATTATCTTGCGATCAGGATAAGAGTGTAGGTTCAAATTGCCGCCTTTAAAATTCAAAACTCGGCCTAAATTTCTTTGAACACAAGCCACCCTGCGATTCACTGTTTCTTTGTAAATGTTTAAACGGCGAACTTACCCCTTAAATGTTGTTAGCTGTAAAAATATGGATGGCTAATTTACTTCGTTATTTGATTGCGATGTGAATTATTAATATTAGATATTTATTTTTCTAATATTTTCATATAGTACATTTGGCAGATTTAGTTTAGGTTCCCTTTGGTTCCTAAAAAATCTGCTAGACATCTAGCAAAAAAATAATATTAATATAATATTATTAATGTGACGTAAGAATTCTGAGTGTCAATAAATTTGATGTTTATCTTGTCACAAATCAATCTTATTTTTGTTTAGGCGCGGAATTTTCAAAAATGTATTTGAGGCTAGTCGTGGCGCAGTGGCACAAAGTGTGACTGTAAAACCGACTAGTTGGGGGTTCGATCCCCAATCGATGAGATGAAATATTTACTTAAATTTATATTTCGCTTCGCTCTGGTGTCGAGGCTAAGCGTGGCGTTGAGTTCTGCCACTCAACACGCTATGGCTCCAAAATTCGGCAGAAAATGACGAACGGAGTGTCTTAACACTAGGTTCGCTCTGCCTATCCTGCTGTGTGCGGGATACAGCGTGAAGCTAATTAAATTTAATTTTTTAATTTACTTGTTTTGTATATGTATTTCCGTGTGCACAACCTATTTTTTTACCATTACCACCAACCAACCATTTAATTAATTTTACATTTACTATCAAGATGTTCTTTATTTGCTTAGTAAAGTCCCATTAAATAATTTCATCTATTCCCCCACATAGCAGGGAAGGCAGAGGGAACCTAGTCTCATAAAACACTTTGTTCTCTATTTTTAGTTCGATTTTCGAGACATTACTTGTTGAATTTGGGATTGTAACGTCACAATTTGTTTTCCCGGGTGGATCGAACTCATGACCGTCGCGTTTTCAATCTGTGGCTGCTACTTACTGCTACGCCTCAACAATCTCATACAATAACTGATCAGATAAAAAACAATACAATATAGATTCCATTGATTTTCGTTGCTTACGTACAAATTTTCTGAAGTATAAACAAAAATATTTCCACTAAAACATCTATTGTTTCTCACGAATATATCCAATGTTAGATTTGTTTTGTCAAAGGATTTGTTTTTGTTTTTCGAGTTCAAAGGTCACTCTGAGTTTCGTTCGATTCCCTTCTGGTACTTTCTGATTGTGGAATACAATAAAGAACTTTTGCCAGCCAATGAACATCTTTTGAAATAAAATTCTAGCTTCATTATTTATATTTGAGAGTGTCATGTTTATGCATAATATAATATTTATATTTTTTTGATTATTTTTGTAATTTATGTTAGTAATGAGGCCGGTCGTGGCGCAGCAGCACAAAGTGTGACTATAAACCGACTGGTTGTGGGTTTTATCCCCACTCGAGGAGATGAAATATTTATTTAAATTTATATTTCTATTTCTTCGCTCTGGTGTCGAGTCAAATCCCCTCTGCCTATCCTGCTGTGTGCGGGATGCAGCGTGAAGCTGATTTATTTTATTTATTTATGTTAGTAATAATATTCTTGGTTATTTAACATTAAATCAGCTTCATTATCAGCGCTGCATCAGCGCTGTATCCCGCATACAACGAGGTTGGCAGAGGAAACTTAGTGTTAAGACACTCCGTTACCCTGGAAGTGATTAGATACTTAACATAGGGTTACTTTATTAAAATAGATAAATAAAACATGAAAATAACATGTACTCGTATATGTTTCGCCATCGTAGAGGACATTGTCTGTACCTGAGTGCAAATGCGACGTTTCTGAGTTTTATTGCTACTAAGATGTGAGAATTATTTTTTATTTCCTTGTTCTGATAAATAAGGCAAAAAGTGCAGAATAGAATGTTTTAAAGCAAGCATTGTAAAGGTATATAATTTTTGACAAATTGATGTAAAAAGAATTCAAATCTACAACTTCAAGCCTATCTGTTAGTCACTTCCACCCCTTAATAAGCAGCTTAGCTATTTCCAAAATAATTTTGGTAAGGACCAAAAAAGGAACTACAGAAAAAAAAGGTAAATTTGAAAACAATTTTACGAAAGCAATTCAAAAACCGTACGTAAAAAGCTCACACTCACTCAATTACATAAAAACAAACGTTTACTTTTCTTTTCAACGCGAAACTCAAGTAAATTCGTTTAGTATGCAGGCGACCATCCAATAGCTGAGTGCTTGTTTGCTCGAGCGCCGTGACATGTGAACTTGGCTCGTTCACAACACGTAAATGAATTTTTACTTTACCTTTTTTTTATTCCTTACTTTTTTTCACCTTTTTTTTTTTAAAGAAGTTTTTTGTTCGTATATTTGGTTTGGGTTTGTGTGGTTGGGGTTTGGGATTGTTTTTAAAAATGTTTTCGTTCCTAGATTTTTATATAATTTCACGTTGTATCTTGCATGTAATAGGGTAGGCAGAGAGAACTTAGTGTCAAGACACCCTGTTATGCACTTTTGCCCCATTTTCGAGTCATTAAGTGATAACATAAATGGCAGAACTTAATGCTTTACTTTGTCTTTTGATCAGAGCGAGGTACTGGCAATAATTTATACCCTCACAGGGGAATCGAACCCACATGCGCCGCGCTTACAGTCAACAACAACGGCGTCCTTGGTTTCTAATTTTGGTTAGGTAAAGTATGAAATTGAGCTTCGCTACTTAACACACTTTTTAAATGCGGGAAAAGGAGGATATATTACTAAATTTTCTTTTTCTTGTTTTATTTGAAATTTGACTTTTTGATTATATTTGTATTCGTTTATTTTGTTTCAATTTTATTTAAGTTTTCTTGATAACTTCTAGGATTTTATAAATTAAAAAGAAATTATAGCTTAACCACTCTATTATATTTTTTTACAAAAGTTGTATTTAATAAAACTATAAACTCTATTTTACTTTTAAATGCTTAGAATACAATCACGATTACTAGCACACGAACACAAAGATATTGAATAAAAAGATATATTTAAAATTTTTATTCAGTTTTTTTCATCAAACAATAAAATTATTCAAATAAATTCACAAATGAATATTCGAATTCTACCTTAGTATGCATGTGAGCATCCGACGTGCAAGCAAGGGTTGGTTCAAGTGGCGTGACATATGAACTTATTCATTTTTTGCAATGAAAAATATTATAACTATATTAATATTTCAAAATATTGTTAAGTTACTTAATAGTCCAGTCGTGGCGCAGGGGCACAAAATGTGACTGTGAAATCGAGTGGTTGTGGGTTCGATCTTCACTCGAGGAAATGAAATATTTATTTACATTTATATTTTCATTTCTTCGCTCTGGTCTCGAGGCAAAGCGCGGCGCTGAGCTCCCCCACCAACTAAAGTTCCACGCTGTATGCGAACATTGCAAGGTAGGCAGAGGGAACCTAGTGATAAGACACTAGACACTCCATTTCCCACTTTCTGGCGTATTCTTGAAGCATTGCGTGTTGAGTGGCAGAACCCAACGCCGAGATATCCTTATGGGATTGGAGTGTCTTAACACTAGGTTCTTAGCTTTCCTTTACCAACCCCGCTATGTGCGTGAAGCTACTATTAAAATATATATATACATACATATATAAGCTACTAATAAAAGCAATATAACGCTGTAAGCAAATTTTTTTCATTTCAACGATTCAATCGCATGCTCCAATATTTAAAATAAAAGAGTATTACTGCCTTAGTATTCCCGACTGGTCCAGTTTTAAACTAATTGGCTGGCCAGATATGACGGTTTTGTACTAACAAAGTATCTACTTTATAACGAGTCGATTTTGCAAATGGATCTTATGGACCTGTATTTACCTATTTAATATAACTAAAATGTAAAATGTGGTATGTAAATAATGTTTATTGGAATATCTATAAAATTGAGGATTTCAGTATATCTTTGTGTTCACCCACATGTCCCAATGACTATAAGCGAAATTTCAGCGTTCTACGCCGCGTTATTCCGCCTGTGCGTCGTCAGTCACTCAGTACAGTAAGAGTGTTATGTATACAGATATTTAATGTGTATATAATTTTTTACGTTGCAAAAGAATTATTTTAAATATAATATAAAGATAAAATCGACTTTTTTCGCTTAAATTAATTGTTATTTTTTAGCTAAGTTAATCTTTTCATATTTATAGTAGCTTATGTGTTATTCTAATCTATAACTTATATTACTGTAAAGTTTCATCTAAATCTATTTAGGCGTCGAATAAAGGTGTAACGAACATCTTTCCTCACTAAATTAAAAAAAAATATATTAGTAAAGGACTATAGAACATGACTGAAAGGGAATGACTATTTGCGAAATAGTAAACAAAATAATTAATAGAGGCCAGACGTGGCGCAAGGGCACACGCGAGTAACTGTAAACTGTCAGGTTATGGGTTCGATTACCGCACTATGAAATAAAATATTTAATATTCATTTCTTCGCTTTGGTATCGAGGCAAAGCGCGAGTTCCCGCACTCAATACACAATGAGAACCAGTCTTCAGAATTGAGAGGAAAATAGAATGCTGAGTATTTTACCACTAGGCTCCTACTGTCTACCATGCTACACGCGGGATACAGCGTGAAGCTCAACAAAAAAACCGTGAACGTGATAGCAAAAATGTATATTGCTTATTTTGCGGCCTCAGATAAAAAAAGCTAAGCACTCATTACCGCTACCCCACAACGTAATGAATTTGATGTCCGTAATTACCGGGAACACGGAAAAATCTAATCTCACACTCACACATGCAAATTAAATACCCAAAAGAAATTTCCACACACACACACACCCGGTCGACTAATAAATTAAGCATCCCCTAGTTCCTACAATACTATATGAGATAGCTGTGTGTTGGTATTGTAAAGTCTTAAAAATGAGAGGACGGAATCTTTTAAAGGGTACGACTTAAGTGGGGGGGGGGTCCCCCTGTCCTTGTGGGGGGTAACCCCCTGGGTGGGTTGCGCGAACGCGTTTTACGGCCTACTGCTTTCTCATTGTCCGTTGTTTTGGTTCAATATTCTGATGACGATAAAGGTGGGTTAAGTGTTATTTTACGAAATTAATTCTGTTATATCGGCCTTTTTAAATGAGGATGGAGATGATGTTGAGGAGGTCTTAGCTGTGTTATTGTTTAAGTAGTTAGGTGTGGGTGATGTATATTTTGTATTTTTTTTGTTTATATTTTTCTCTCTCTCTCTCTTCTTCTTCTTTAATCTCTGAGTATTTAGAATTTATTGATTCAGTATAAGAACCCAACATCGATATTGGCATCCAATGACTATATTTAGTTAACGCATCAATTATGTCATAGTAGTAAATAATAGGAGTTCTCTAATCCTTCAAATGATAGTCAACATATGATTACTACTCGTAGAAGTTACTAATAAATCGGTGAACATAATTTATCTAAATATATAATAATAATAGAGGCCAGTCGTAGCGCAGCGGCACGAAGTGTGACTGTAAAACCGACTGGTTGT
>DWAP01001794.1:0-14852 GCA_018230625.1 Heliconius eleuchia
CAACCAGTCGGTTTTGCAGTCACACTTCGTGCCGCTGCGCTACGACTGGCCTCTATAAAAACTTACCATGCTTACTATTATTTCTGACATGTATAGGAGCGCTGTATATTCTATTCTGCGTGTTTATGGCATTTTCTTTCACGTTGGCGAGGTTGCTGTGAGACGTGTTAGCCGTTATATTCCCGCTCTCTGATTTGTCCACCGTTATAGAATCGCGGTACTCTGCGAAAGTCAATGTTCTGAAAATCGAAAAAAAAATTTTTTTTTTCAAAAATATATTAAATAGGAAATAAAAAAATATATATATTATTAAAATAAATAAATAATTATTGTAGGGAACTATGCATTTAATGATCTACATTTATTTAGGAAAAAAGAAAATAGCGGAATTTGAACCTGCACCTCTTAATAATAAATTTTATAAGTTTATTGGAGATTATTTTTAACAATTATAATGTTTTTTAATTTTCATAATTTTTTTACGTGTTTGCTAAGGATTAGAACCTAATATACCTAATATCTTAAGAAACTTATTTACTTTTTTTTACTTTACCTTTGGCGTTTCACCAATATGTACACACAACATACGAGGCACACAGCGAGCAAGATGGAACTGAACACTATGACTAGCATGTTTAAGTCAAATAAATCTGATGGCGGCCCGATTTCACCTGGAAAATTGTAAAAAAGTCTTAGAACGAAATATAAATGTATATATTCTTAAAGTTAATTAATTATATTTAATAAATATTCTTTATTAATTCTTTATTGTATTATATATTTTCAATTTAAGTACAGGTATACTTTTATAAGGAAAAAGTACATACCTACATTTATAGTATTTCTATATAAACAGCAGGCAAAGAGAAAGACACTGTTCTCTGCACTTCATTCAAATTCTATATACAAGATGACAGTGTTTTTTTAATTAAAAAAATCAAAAAACAAAATACTTACTGCCATCCTCATTTTTAGTAGCATAATTATAAGTAGTAGTGACGCTGCCCGCTTCATTGTTAGCGGTTATTCGAACTTGGTACCACGTGCCTGGACTGAGGTCCGATATAGGAAAACTCGTACGATAATTTGATTGATAGAGGGCGTACGAAGAATCTGCATATGCCTGAAAACAACCAGTTGGACGCCACCGCGTATTCACCTACCTATATATATAGGATATTTTCCGTAGATCTACAATAATTAAATTTTGCACAAAATGGGAACTGAGAAATGAGAAACACAATTTAAAGAATTAGATCCAAAAAAATAAAATTTAAAATTACATTATATAATAAAAATTTTAATACTTTTCCTTGAACCTTGGTTGTGCGAGTCCGACTCGCACTGGTCTTTTTTAAAGTAAAAACATATACAATAAAAGAATTTGTTTTAATACCGATGCCAGTTTTGTTCCAGGCCAGTTGTGGCGCAGGGGCACAAATTGTTACTGTAAACGTGACAGATTGTGAGTTGGATTTTCATTCGAGAAAAAGCGGGGCGTTGAGTTCCCCCAATCAATACGCAATGCCTCCAGAAATCAGCGGAAAATAGATCGTATCTTAAAACAAGGTTCCCTCTGTCTTCCCTGCTGTGCGCGGGATGTCGCGTGTCGCTAATAAGAATGTTTTAAATGAAGTAACCTATATTATGAGCGTTATTTCAAATTATATTTAAATAATTAACAATAAAAAATAAATTAAAATGATTAAAAATCATATAAAAACATACAAACCACGGCATTATGCACCCTCATCCATCCTCTTGCACCCAGTATTCTGTATTCCACGTCCCAGGTCCTAAGTTCACATCCCGCGTCGTCCCATCCCGCTAATTGTATGTAGATGTGGGAACAGTTACTCCAGAGCCATTCGTTTGTTGATGGTGGGATAGGTGCTGAAAATGAAAAAAAATATCTATAGTAATGTTAGAAAACTACTAGACACTTCGTTCTCCTTTGTAAAATAATAAATTTTTATATTGAAATATTTTTGATGGAAATAATGTTAATTTAATTCTTTAATAAAATATCTTTTAAAATTCATTATATTCATCCTTAGAAAAATAATACACATTATATAGCAAAGATAATCAACATTTTACTCACTGTTATGTATTAAGCTATCTCTTTTTATCTTTAAATGAGAAAAAGCGACAAAACATACATACCTCCACCTAATGTACTAACATCCAAGTACGCAGGTTGAGAAGTCCCAACTTTATTAGTAGCGGTTATTCTCAAAGAATATTTCGTTCCACACTTAAGGCCAGTGAGAGCGTGTTTTTGTACGCCCGATAAGTTGGACAACTTGTTGGCTAATTTGTTGGGCGACCACGCTTCTTGCCACGGTCCGCTGGATTCCTTCCAAGTTAAACTGTAAGCTGAATAAAAAATATATTGACATTTTTATTTAGCTTCACGCTTTATCCCGCATATACCAGAGTTAGCTGAGATAGCTCAATATTAAGATACATCGTTGTTCATTTGTTGCTCAAAATCAGGAGGAGTCGGGATTGAACCCACAACACACAAAAAAGACAAAATATGCAAAAATAGGACAAAAAAAAATCTCACAGTGCTTTGTTCAGATACGAATATGGAAAATACGGTGGCTTAACCTTAGAAACTACTTACTAATCTTCTGTCCAGAACTTCTATTCCCGCTATAAAACGGTTGTTCCCATTCAACTAGTATGGAGTCTTTGTACGGCGTTGCCCTCAGTACAGGGGCTTCCGGTAAAGGAAGCACTATAACCGTATACTCCACTGAATCCGATCCGTATAGGTTTTTGGCAAGGCATGTGTAATTACCGCTTAGTGATTGGTCTATATCTGAAAATGTTTATTTATTAATAAATATTATTTATTAATAATATTTTATTTCAGCATCACTTCATCCTGCATATGAGGAAGACAGTGAGTTCTTAAATTTTTAGCAAAAGTATTTATTTCATCGATTTTGAGTTGGATTAGATTTTGCTTCTAAGAATTTCGTATGGGAATCAAATTAAAAATATATACAATTGGATTTGAACTGTAGTTTTTTTTATTTTACCATTTAATACATAATATTTACAATGTAATTAGCAAATTTATACTTACTGTTAATAAGCAAGCTATCATCATGATTCCTTGTAAAACGAGGATGGTGGGTAATTATATTGTGTTTATGATACCACACGGTGCGCGGTGGTGGTACTCCCACACATTGACATACTAAAAGAAGGGAGGATCCAACTCCTACTGATATTGTACCGCCGAGCGACGCCACACCTGCTACCACTGGAAATTAATTATATAATTTTGTTCAGCTTCACACTTTAATCTATAGAACCATTATTAATAAAATAGTGTCAAGTCTCTATTTTCCACTACCACTAATGTTAAAGATACAGATACAGTTTTTTTATCGGTACAACAGTTTTTCAATTTATTCATTAAAACACCTCAAAATCTTTTCTTTATAATATTAGTCAAATAACGCTATAATTATTATCTTATACAATAAAGCTACTTCTTTCAATAAAATAAGATCTATAAAATCAAAATCTTTCTTAATTGTCATAAATCTCACCTCGTTGGGCAGGTGTCTGAGACAGTCGTTTGCTTGCAATGCCCTCTCCTACACTAGTACTCGCTGTCACCCATACTTCATACGGCCTTCCCGTCGTCAAGTCTTTAGCTTCTGTTGTAGTTTTAGATACGTCTACTCTTAATGTTTGTGGTGAGCCATTACTATGGAATTTATGATGATTATATATTAAAATTATATATTTCATAAAGTTGTATGAAAATTTTGAAACGAATGAGATTTGAACCTGTAGTATGTTAAATAATATATGTTTTTTTTCATATTTGCCGTGGATATTAAGTACCGTCTAGTGCTAAATTATTTAGAAACATTGGGGGAAGGATAACAGAACTCAACACCATGCTTTATTAAGCAGACGAAAAAAGATGAGAAAGTACTATGAAGTGCTCGAAAGAAGTAATGCTGAGAAGAGCCGGCTAAAGAAATGTATATTAGATTTGTATTAAATTTAACAAATTATAATTGATTGATAATATAAGTATTATTAATATATTATAAACCTTACCCTGATGTTTGTTTCACATAAGCTGTATAGTAAATTAGCTCTCCGTTTGGATGATCTGGTCTTTTCCAACTGATGAGTAGAGACGAAGCGGATAGGATAAGAACTTTTATATCCGATGGTGCGTCCGGTACTAGAGATAAAAAAAGTATTATATTTTATTTATATTTATAAGGTGTTTTTGTATGCCTAAATTTAAAGATCTTTTTTTCTAGTATCACACTGTATCCTACATAAAGCAGCAGGTAGCAGCAAAGCAAGAGATGAGCAGAGGGAACCTTGGAACTTAGGGTTAAGGCATTCTATCCTCATTAGGATTTTTTGAGACACACATTCATTCTTTACAATAATACACTGTGTTACCACTGTGTCATGATGGCCTCTCTAATATTTACATCACTTTTTTTTAAATGCTTCAAGTATTCTTTCAATCGTACTCCCATATTCTTTGTTGATATAATAGAGATAAATAAATAATCTAACTAAATCAATTAAACTGATGCATTATAAATTTTCCGCTGAACTCGCAATTCAAATCTACAATCAGCTCAATAAATTTGTAATGAGAACGACAAATTAAAGATTAAAAATATAGGTCAATTTAGATCTACACTTTAAACGTTTTTAAAGTGTTATTTCACACTTAGGAAAGAGAAATACTTATTTAGAAAACGTACAAAAATTTTAACGTAGCGGGACTCGAACCTGCACCTCCTGGAACCGACTAGGACCTGGTCGGTTCCAGTTCAGGCGTATCAACACGTATCACGTTCAAATTTTTATACGTTTTCTAAATAAGTATAGATCTATACTTACCATCCTGTAACGTAGTACATACTATGGGATAAGAGAACGGTCCAGCCCCATAACTAGAGAACCCAGCTACTTTGACTGTATAATTTGTGTATTTTGTTAAACTTTGTATGTATATTTCTGTATGGAGAGACGTCTGATTCTGCCAGGCACTTTCTAAAAGAAAAATTGTATTCATGGATTGATATAAAAATTTCAGAACCATATATTTAATTGCTCTTATAAATAATTATTAGAAATAACATTATTTTAAGACAAATGATTAAAATATTTTTTCTGTTTTATTTTTTACATAAATATTAAACAAAACGTCATTTGGCACAGATTATAGTAAAATTTAAATTTATTACGTAATCAAATAAAAGGTTTCTTTTTTTAGGGAAGGAGACAAGGCAAAAGAGCGTATGGTTCACCCGATGGTAAAGTGTCAAGATTTTCACAGATCATTGGATTTACATTGTATACGATCAAATGCGTCAAGCTTATAGTGGGGTGCATGAGCCCAGAGATGACAACAGTTCTCCATTTTAGGTTGAACCTGGGAACTATATATCGAAGGATACAAATAAGAAAAGAAAATTCTATCTTCAAGAAAAGTTTATACTTTTCTTTTACACTTATGTGTAAATACCTTCAGTAGAATACAATATCGTGTATCCAATCAACGAGCTTCCTTGTCCATGTGATGCTATCGGCTGCCAACCGACTCTTAAAGACGTTGAAGACACTGCGGTACATTCCACTGAAGATGGTGCGTGTTCTGGAGCTGGACATAGGATATTTACAGTAATATTACAAGCTGAAATGTTTGTTTATCTCAGAAACTACTGATACAAAAGGTATAATTTTGTCGGATCAATTAGCATTAGTAACCATAAAACAAAAATAAACCTAGTAAGTAATAAAAAGCTTCAAATTTTCAATAAAATTTGATTAAATTATGTTTTTTTTTATTTATATACAGGTTCTATTGAAAGGTCATCGAGTGTTAGATGACACTTTATTTTCAAAAACATATGAAATTGAGCATATATATATACACACACACCACTACTGTAACACTATGGTTATCAAAATCATAAAGAAAAAGTACCTCCTTCCATGGTATCTTGAAATACAGGTAACGAAAACGGCCCAGAGCCCGCACTGTTAAACGCTGATATTGTTACAGCATACCTAAAATACAATAAAAAATTATCAAAATACAATAAAGTATCACTTTTAGTTGAAAATGAAATCTTAAAGATTGTAAGAATTGTAAATAAAATTATAATAGATGTAGTCTAATATTCAATCACGCTTGGTACCGCTCCAGAATATGTGGGTCCAAATTAATATACAGATTTTTAATTAAATATTTTCCGAACAGCTAACCTACCTATAATACTTTAAATTACACCTCACATATCAATGACATTCATACATACATGTATGAACCGTTGCAGAGCAGCGACACAGCAACGTCTGATTATAGAGACAACGGTTGGTCCTCAACTCTCACTCTGGTAAAAAGGCGGTGTTAAGTATTGCCACTCTTGAAAATTAGGCGGCGCGTGTGGAACGGAGTGTCTTAAAACTATGTTTTTATTTATTAAATATGCCTATCCTGCTATATGTAGAATACAGTCTAAATTTCAAATAAGATTTCAGCTCATACTAGCTGTCTCTTAACTTCTTATAGATAAGCAACAAATATACAACTCCAATCCAACATCCAAAGGTTGCCTCGAATTACACCTGCTTTAAGCGTTAAGCCGCCTTATTGTACTTTTTTCTTATTTTTAATTTTTTTTTTTAAGGTGCAATAAAGTAAATTTAATATTATTATTATACTTACCTAGTATTTTTTAAAAGACCACTTAACGTCGTCTCTTGTTTTCCCGATTGTTGTGAGACCTTCAATGTCCTTGTATCGCTGTCTTCTGAAACTGAATATCGTGTCTAAGAAAAGTTATATTGAAATGAAAGTTGATTTAAAATTTACGAAATAAATAAATGTGCTTTCCGTTTTGACAGAAGTAGAAATCAATGTAAAATCACTAATATCATCAAACAATACTATCATCAAATAATTTTCTATGTTTAGTACGCTATTTATGCTGGTTTACGCTTATTTAAAAAGTATTTGAAATAAGAGCTCCACAATTCTAATCTATCTTTCTATTATTCTCTATACCAAAAATATAAAAAATAGAAAAAAAATCTCTACCAAAAAGGTTTGTGTAAAAAAGGCCACAAAATAAAGTAATTTCTTACTTGTCCCAACATTTTGTGGAACAGCTTTTATATGATATCCGGTTATGACACCATTGTGATGATCTTTAGGCGGTGGAAGCCAGGTTATGAAGAGTTCTCCAGGGCTCTCTGTTTGTTCTACTTGGATATTTGTTGGCGGGGAAGATGGAGCTGAAAAAAGTTTAAGTAAGAATTACATCTAAGACCTTCGATCTGATATTTAGTATACTTTTTTAAATATGATAGCGGTATACTACAGTTTGCTAAAAGATTTCAGCCTGTCTAGGACTATCATCAGTTAATTTCTAGAAAATATTTCTAAAGCGGTATTAGTAGAGTCTTTTTGAATTTGGTTAGGTTTGAGAAGGAGGGGCTCTACAAGCCTACATTTATGTCGCAAGTCCCAAAAACTGAGTTACGTCGCACGTTGCCTCTATATCAGAGCAATGAAAAAAAATATTTCCATTTCCTAGTATGGGGATCGAACTCACCCAACAAGTCGCATTTACAGTCACATTCTGGCCTCGTTGACGAATAGTTGAATAAAAATAATAATGTCATATAATTTTAAAGGGAAAATTTTATCGCACAGAAAGCTTATAGAAAACGTAGATATGAATCAGTTCATTCTATTAAATTACATTATGGACTATCATTCTTAACTAAGCATACCTTCCTCATGTGTAGTAAAATGTATAGGCGCTGTAAACCGACTGACTCCAACCTCGTTACCCGTTGCAACTCGCACAGCATACGAGGTCGCTGGTCGTAGGTTCTGTAGTTCTATTGTCTGACGTATGTCATTGTCTTTTCTGAAAATTTATTATATAATGATATATAATATGTTTATGATATTTTCAATGAATTCGGACAGAGCAAATAAATATTTTAAATAAATGTATTTTAAATCTTCAGCTCATGGTTATTGAACCTATAACCATCGCATCAACCTACAATAGGTAGTTGAGTATCAGAGTTCGACAACGTGCCATGCCATGTGGGATGAAAATAATTAATTACTTTGAATGTTGACAATAAGCACAACAATGAAGTGCTGTCAATATAAAATAAAAACACTGTTCAATGATGCTCATGAGGGTAACTTTATTTATATTAAAAATATTACTTAAATATTTGCATAAATACGAATTCTCACCTAGTAATATTAACATTAATAGCGTGCTCCCATCCACTGTCAGTATAATGCGCAGGTATATATTGTAAAGCGTAATTTCTATGCACACGCGCATCACGCCATGATATCGTAGATGTGCGGGAGCGAACAGACTCAACCCGAATATCTGATGGGGGTGTCGGGGGTTCTGGCATAGGAAAAAGGATATTATTAAAATATGTAATCTAATATCTAGGATGATTAAGCCAGGATAGGGCATATAAGGTTCAGTTCAGTTCCTGATTTATGGCGCTTCGAGCTTGCTACTTATTAGATTCATAGAATAATAATGTTGAAATACCTTCCTATATTAATGTAAAAAATTAAGGTCATCAGAATTTAGTAAAGTTAGTTTAAGAATTTTAAATTAAAATATGTTTAAGTTCGATATCTTTACAGACAATAAAACTGTGCTAAAAATATTAGTAATTTTACCTAAAATTGTAAGAAATATATTGAAGCTGGCTGCCCCATAGGGATTACTTGCTCGACATTGGTAAAAGCCGGCGTCGCTCGCTTCAGAATATTGTATGTTCACAGTACTTGTAAGACCGACTGGGGATTTTGTCTCGGAATGTTTTGCTCTGTAAAGAAAATTAATAAGAAATATATATTATTAAAGTTTGACAAATTAGTGGAAAAGAAGAACATTTGTAACAAAATATAAAAACTTCCAACATAGGGGAATTTGCGTTTCTTATTTATTATCAAAGCGCTCTAGGCCAATTAGGCCATAAGTTCTTATGGTATTAAGTTTCTTTTTTGCTTCACGCTCTGTCCCAGACACACAGAAGGCACTGTTACCCACTTACCACCGAATTCCGGAGACATTGCGTCTTTGTTGACTGGCTGAACTGAACGTATATTTAACTGAACGAATATTTTTTCATGTAGGTTTCTATCGCTGTACCCAAAGTAGCCTAGACTAAAGTCTAGTAAGTTACATGATAGACGAGTAGAATTGAGTGCTGTACTTTATTTTTCAGAGATATTGTGTGTATAATACAATGGCCAAAAAAAAACTTACCTATGATTTTGTGAATCTAAAACATTTCCATCATGGGTCCAAACTATTCGTATTGGGTCGTCGCCTAACGCCCGACACTCCAGTGTAACAGGATGTCCAAGACGAGAAGTTACATTTGTAGACGTTGTATCAAAATGAACGGGCTCTGGAATTTTTGATTGGTTATTAGTTAGTATGTGTCGTTTGGTGCACAATAAAACATTTATTTAAATGAGAAAATTAACTATGATCTTGGTAAACCACAACATCTCAATTAAAGATTAAATATAAAGGAGGTGGTTTAGTAAATATCAAGTGTAATTCTTAAATCTCCAGCTCTTGCTTACTCAGCTCGGATCGAAAAAATAAAAACAATTCATATAAATTTATTCTCTCGGTTGGGAATCGAATCCATAAAAATCTTATCGACTTACTATTAACACTCATCCAAACAGTTTTGCTAAGTGGTGTCCCAACGCCATTTTCCACGTTACAAGAATACAATCCTTCATCTGTTAAAGATACTTCTTCTATTACCAAAGTTCCATTAGGAAGACTTAGTATACCTCCTCCAGCTAGTTCTAGAACAGGCTGCCATGTACCAAGAAGTGCTGTAAATATAAACTTTGAAATATTTGTTTGTAATTTTCGATGTTACAATTTTAGACAAATTAATGGAATTACGCGTTTTTTTTTGCATTTTATATATTTTTTCTTGTTCTCAAGTTTTTTTACGTGGACATTAAGACGTACGGAAAATAATGTTTTTCCGTTTGGTAGGACAGTTCCGTTACAAATAGAAAGACAAACAAAGATGACAATTTTTTTTTTTGGAAAAAGACAAGACAAACGGGCGTACAGGTCACCTTATGGTAAGTGATCACCGGCGCCCACAGCCCTGGTTGTTGCCGGCATTTAAGGTGGACATCGATCTATAAGAGTTCCGCTTTCTGCCATTTAGCTACGAAGCACTAAATCGAACTTATGTAATCAATGATAAGAAATTACCGTCTTTCTTCATCCAATGTACTTGCGGTTGTGGATATCCACTGGCACTGCATGACACTGATCCTTTTCTTCCAAGCAGTAGAGATGAATTTAAAGGTTCTTCCAACCACTTTGGTGCCACTGAAATATTTTTTGTATACTCAAGCTTTTCTAAGTTCACGCAGTATCCCGCATATATCATATCATATCATAGGATACGCAATGGTAACCTAGTGTTGAAGCACTTGGTTCCCCAGGCCCCGTCCAAGGCATTGCTTGTTAAGTGGCAAAATTCAACGCCGCTCCTTGGCTTCTTACCAGGGCGAGGAAATGAAAATAATCCATTCGCTCGAGCTCGTCACGTTAGACGTTATAGTAACGCTGTGCCGCAATCATTTAATACGTTTTAATTACTATTAAATATTATATACAAATGTATATAAACTCGAAATTCCACAATACCGAGTAAAGCTAAAAGTTTGAGAAGAAAGTTAATATTTGTATTTCAAATTATAATATATGAGTATATGTCTAGCAGAAGTTTCAACTTCTTGAGAGAAATGTGACAGTATAAGGAAGTTAAATAATATAAAACATATACTATGTAATCACTTTTGTTAATATATTCATAAGGTCCTTAAGTAGAAAAGAAGTATAGAACAGACCTAATTTTTTAATGAAAATATGATTAATATATTCATTCGATCAAGTGAGAATCGAACCCACAACCGTCGCTGGTTCTACAATCCTCATTTACATGTACTAATTTCGCGAACGAACGATGAATCTAGATAACTTTGTGTATTAACTATTGTTTTATTGTTCAAAGTTAAATATTACATAATTTTTATTCAGCTTAATGTTTTTTTAGTTTTCGCACTGTGTCTTTAGCTTCACATTTTCGTATTCATCACTTCTATTTCTTACTTTCGGCCGAGTGGTGGAACTCAACGCAACAATTTGCCCCGTTACCAGAGCGAGGAAATGAAAATATTAAATATTTCATTCTCTTGAGTGGAAATCGAACCCACAACCGTCGTGCTTACAGTCACACACTTGTGCCCCACAGCATCTTAAGGCATAAAGAAATCAGTATCAATACACTCATTTCTCCAATTTCAGATAATATATGTTTATTGGCGGGACTTAAAACTGCCATTTATAAATTTACGGAGACCAAGTGAGAAAAGAACCGACAACCATCGCATTAACAATCTGTCCATTTTATCAACATTTATTATAAAATATAATGAAATTTACCTTTTATATATAATTCAGTAGATTTATTGACTTTGGTAACGTGATTCGACGCTACACATGTATAGGTACCGCAGTGTTCTAAGGAGACCCTCTTGATGACTAATGCACTAAATAGTTCTGAACTTCTTTCTACCACCTAAAATTTTTAAGTTCTAAAATATTAAATCGAAAATATAAGAATAAAAAAACAAACGTTACAAATTTTAAAATAATTTTTGGAATAGAAGTAGTATAAATAGTTTTAGTTTTAAATATGAAGTTAATAAATTAACGAGAACGACTATATGATAAGTATTGATGAATGTAAATTTATTCTTTATTATTTATTTTTATTTTCCATCATACCAACCAGACTAGGGAAAAGTGTGTGTTTAAGTATGGATTTCCTTACTTTTTCACAAAATATGCAATTCCTACACACACAAACCTTGAGTCCACTAGGAATCCTTTTACCATCTTTCAACCACTCAAAATGTATCGGCAAATCACCACTCCGTACGTTACAATAAATATTCACTATCTGGCCTTCCTGCAAGTTGTTCCCTAAAAGTAAGTCCTCTAAAATCGGCGCCTCTATAACTTGTATTTCAAATGCTCTCCTTGCCATTTCTCCGGAAGGTGAGGTCACTATGCAAGTGTATACAGCACCATTATCCTCCTTACTGATTTCAGCTATTGTTAGAACACCATGTATATTGACAATGCTACGAGTGCGTCGGAATTTGCGTTTCTGATGATTTTGACGTTTGTAACGACTTTGGAACAAGTTGTTTGAGTTTATTGTCTTGCCTTTGTGCTCCCAGTCGATTTTACTGTTGGAAATTGAATTTATTAACATTGAAACCATTCTTACGACTTTCTTACGACGAATAAAGTCACTTTTGTATAATATTCTGCTTTTAAAGTCAATGCGTTAATTGATATTGCATTCATATGATACAACTGTATTTTACAGAAATATTTAAAATATTCTAAAATATTTTTTTTTCTAAAAGGGAATGAGAACTTAAAACCGCAATCTATTGTACGCCATGTTAATTAGATATGTCCCAATTGAGCTATAGCAGCGTCAAATGTGGATCTAATTAGATAATCAATTAATATGTAGCCATATAGGTATGACCTTACGCACAAAACTACTGAACGAGTTTCGATTAAAGTTTACAGTAATACAGCTTGTACATCAAAATAGCATATAGGTTATTATAATTTATGTAAAGATTTCGAGTCCCTAATATAGTTATAATTTTAATATAAACTAAATAAGCTTTAGGACTTCGTTTGATAGTTGTGGACTCACTTACTGTCTGTTAGGAAAGTCGTAGTTAAAATTATAGTGCCGTACCTTATTGGATATCCGTAGAAGGGACACCTTAGATTTATAGATTCTCCACTTTGCACTTTAATTGGTGGCAACGATCTGATATATGGAGGTCCTGAAAAATAAAAAAAAAGTTTTATTTCTTTTACAGCTTACATATTTTTTAGATATTATATATATAAATTTTCATTAGTGAAAATTAATTGTGGTTAGGTAATGACGTTAATTCATTTTGGATGGAATTCATATAGGCAGACAAAATTTTAAACGTGAAACGTTCCTTTATATTTTACTTCCTTCAACATGGAAAATAAAATGGCTTGTTATTAAAACTCTATTATATTAGTACAGTACGATCGACAAGTCGTGGCCGCCATAAAGAAAAGTTTTCTCAACGTCTGCTTATTGTACACTGGGGGAGAAAATGATTAAAAGTAAGAAAAATTCAGAAACAAAATCTGCGCATCCATCTGCAGTTAGCTTCTGGACCAGAGTTCTGGAAGAGAGAGAGAGAGAAAGAGAGAGAGAGAGAGAGAAAAAATTGAACCACATCATCACAACCAGCATTAAGCACTTCTTAATAATTATTTGATATTTACCTAGCTTACTCAACGTAGCGTGGCGCAGTGAAACAATTTTTCACTGTAAACACTCGGCGGGTTGAATTATTGACATTTTCACGCTCTGGTATTTGGATTCCAATTCGGATTGGAATGCAAAATAACATACATAGTATAGTAAGTAGTACATACCATAAACATCAAGTCTATTCTCATGGCTGGCCACGTGGTCTCCCTCTTTAGCTGTACAGGAATACAACCCACCGTCCTCCACTCTAACTCGAGTAATGTTTAACTGCGCTACCACTGAGTTATCGGATGTCATTAGTTGCCCTAATGCGTATCTGTAGATTATAGTAATGTAAATATGAGATTATCTTAATTAACACATTTTTATTTTCATCATTCCTCTCTGGCAGTCAATGAGCGGCGTTGAATTTCGCCACTTAGCACGTAAGATCTCAAAAATTGGGCGATACATGAATCCATAACACTAGGTTGTCTTTGCCCACTCTGCTATATGTGGGGTACCGCGTTAAGCGAAAAATAAAATCAATTTAATTGAAATTTTCATACGCAAGTTATAGCTATATCCTATAGCGATAGCAGCCTTTCGACGCTCACTGTTGGACATACATTACAAAAAAATATAATTTTAAATAATTATACAACTCTTCCGTTACTGAGCGATTGTCAATCTCCATTAAACTCAATTTGAATGTTAAAATTTGGCATGTAAGGTAAGGTAGGTTTAATCCCTAAGGGAACGAGAAAAAACTGGACTTTCAGAAAACAGAAATTCTTGCGTGTTAAGAGGCGGAATTTAACGCCGCGCTTTGCCTCGTTGCCAGAGCGAACGTTCATTTCCTCAGTTGGTATCAAACCTTCCACCTGTCGGGCTTACAGTCGCACGCTTCTGCCACTGCGCCACGAGTGGCCTCAACACCAATATTACTTGATAAAAAATATAATATTTGATAAAGCTGTAATAAAATATTAAATAAGAACGGATACTTTATAATATGTTGAATTTTCATAAAGGTATTAATGCGAAAACAGAATTTTAAAATGAAGTCTAAATTAAACGATACTTCTTTTTAAGCTTGTTACTAAAAAACTGTGGCAGTGGTAAACTCCGCGAATCTCTTCATTATGTTCAAAATCAACATAATCTCGTGGAACTCTGTGGATTTATATAAGTACATTTTACTCGTGTTATAATGTAACTTTTTAGGTTTTAATATATTTTTTATATATTATTCATTTTTAAAAGTGAGTTTCTTGATTATTCTACTTGTATATCATCAGGATGTGTGGTACGAGAAGCGGGTTCAAAAACTCTATATCAGATTCACGCTGTATCCCGCACACAGCAGGGTAGGCAGAGGGAACCTTGTGTTAAGA
>DWAP01001795.1:0-14849 GCA_018230625.1 Heliconius eleuchia
GCTCGTTTGCCGTGTCATTTCCATAAAAAAAAAAAAAGGTTTTTTTTCATATAGTATTGCATTCTATAAGTTATTTTTAACATAAAAAAAATTGAAATAATATATGTATTTTCTTTTTTTTTTCAGCTTGACACTGTATCCCGCATGTGGCCTAGTGTTAAGACACTCCACTCCACTTCGTGGCATTGCAAGTTAAGCGACGGAACTCAATGCCGCGAATAATATAATTAAAATTTACAAATTTGTATTAAGAATAAGATTTGGTGAAACTAAATATAAAAACGTAAAACTTTTTTGCTTTCCAAAAGCTTTGAGCTTAAAAGAGACTGGTAGAGTCATCTGTTAAAAGAACTTTAAAGGTAAAGTACACAGAATGTGGCGCCATCTTGAACAAAACAAATTCCTGTGTTGTGACGTATCACATCCTATAGAGGGAGGCACCGTTCCTCCCCACCTCCAGCTCTTATATGGCATGAATAAAATAATGATATAATTATATATATACAAAAGTAATATTTTGTTGGTTTAATGGTTATATTATTCTTATTAAACGCTATTTAATAAGAATAATATAACCGTACAATTCATGTATATAATGTTTTTTTATTATAAATTATTTAGCAAGTTTATATTTAGAATTATATTTTATAATTGTATCTTTTACTATTGATTCGGAACACCATGGCGCTCGATGTGCACTACATGTGTATGTATGTATTTAGTGGCGGGGTGTAACTTTAACAATGGTTTTTTATTCCAAAAAATGTATGTGATGTAGATGTTTATTCTCTTAATTTTGTGATAAAAACTGTTATAAATAAGTACTCGGTTATGGTGACATTAAATAACCGTTTGTTAGTAAGAAAACGTATTTCAATTGAAAACAATGATACGCACTTGATAGAATCGTACAACGTAATATTAGTTCTCATGGGAAAATTAATTGCTTTAAAATTGTTTGAACCAAACTACTTACGCAGAACTTTTTTTCTCAGTTTCACGCTGTATCCCGCATGTAGAAGGGTAGGCAGTAATAGCATAGTGTTAAGGTCTCTCTCTTTCGCCAGTGGCGAGACTCAATGCCGTTTTGTGAAAATATGAAATATTTAATTACCTCGAGTGGGAATCGAATTCACAATTTGTCGCGTTTACACACGCTTGCCCGTGCCCCCGCGCCACAACTGGCCTCACGTAACATTTGTTATTTGAAAATATTTTAATATTTGATTAGCTTGAGTTAAGACGTGATTGTAAATAATATCTCATAAATATTTATTTAAGTTCTTATTAACTTTTCTCATAGACTTGGTCATGATGTGTCAAATTCTAACTGTACTAGGGTTTAGCGTACTTAAAGCAATTTCGTTTACCTTTCGCAGTAGTCATTTAATGTGCGTAAGGATTTATGGAAGTAAAATATACCTAGTGAGTGTAATTTCGAATTCGTAAGGAAATGACAATATATTTATCAAAATATAATGAAATATCAATATTAGATTGGATGCCGTCGTGGCTCAGGGGCCAAAGGGTGTGAATGTAACGCGTCGATTGTAGCTTCGATCCCCACTCAAGGGAATTATTGAATTTTTGGCATAAGCCCGGCGTTGAGTTCAACACGCAATGCTTAAAAAAACGGTGGAAAATCGGGAACGGAGTGTGTTAACACCAGGTTCTCCACCCTGATGTGTGATAAAGCGTGACGGTGATGAATAATATGATGATCTAGATTCTATGGTATGCAAACATTTTCCTCTTGGCCCGAGAGACTAATCTTTATCACATCACCCAAAGAACTCGGATGTTTATACCATTTGCAGCGATTGCCTTGTACTGTAGGCGATAATAAAATTCACAATAAACACTACATAGTCATGTCCAGTGATGCAATGCCGTGATATGTCGCTTACTCATTTGAGAGTACCGCGCCTAAATTATTACAAAATTTTACAACTGCCTAATATGCCTTAGTAAATAAGATTTTTTTTTATAACTATTTTATGATTAAAACTGTAGGTAGTTAGAAATCACTTATTATCTCATTCCTTAATCACTGAGTGAATCAAAAATATCAGCAATCAATGTAAAAGTATATATAAAATGAAAATTTTAGAATACGTATATGTAGAAATTTCTTAATAAACACAAATACTATTTAGAAACAAATTAATATAGTTTTAACTAATGTGTGTGGAAAAAAGCCAATGCAAGTCGGACTAGCTCACCGAGGGTTTAATAAAAATATTGTAATTATCCGTCGAAGGAAAATTTTCACAAAAATGCAGCGAAAGTGATGCATAAACAGTCTTGTCTTTGGATTGCGTTCATTAAATACTTAATTATTCCTGCACTCCAATGGACTGTACACGGGACTGTAGACCAAGCTGGTTGCCGAGATAGAGCTGAAAATGATGTCAAATATCCGGAGACATGATACAACATCCAGAGTGATACCTCCAGGGTCCCTGTATCTGTAGCGAACTAAAAGAAAAAGAACAAATAAAAATAATACCTATCTAAAGTTTATATTGACGTAGTAATTTACTTTAAATCACAATCCATGATATGATTCGCCTTTGTTTTTGATATTGGCCAACTCTGTTAAGTAGAGCTAGTTTTTTAGTGACAAAATCATGGTACAATAAACTTTTAAAACATTTTCAAAAAGATGCCCTTAGTAAAAAAATATATGAAATATTTGTAGTCGCATAAACACCTTTATTTGTAATTATACAATATTATTGACATAAATTACTTAATATTTTTTTAATATTAACTAAATCATAAATTTATGATGTAATTAAAACATTGGAGCAGCGAGAGCACATTTGTAACATCGTATAACATGATTTCAAGTCTACTTTTTGAAATAATATTAAAAACCAGAATCAAGGCAAATCTGTCGTAACATTTGAAGAGGAATACCGAATAAAGCAAGGCCTAAGCAAAAGAGAGCTAGCTACCTCTGATAGGTGGAGCTAAAAACTAACTCGAATAGGGTTACTCCTTTAAGACGCAATCGATGTCAGGGCTACCACGTACGGACTGAGTTTATACATGGTGCTATTTTATTATGCAACACGAAGGTCGCTTGGCCGGGCGTGGACATAACTTAGAAGCATATCATTTTGTGATATAGATTTTTTTTTATGTCAAATGGTATTAATTCTACAGATAAAATATTATTTTTATATTTTAATGTAAAGTGTTCAAGTTAGTTCGTAAATTAAAAGAATTTTATTTTCGTATGTCAAAGAAATCTTCGCATTGTATTATTATTTTTTACTCACTAACGTGAGGTTTCATTGAATAATTTTAAAATAATAATAATGATATTAATGTTTAAAATATGATGAATTTATCTAGTAAGCATATTTCACACATTAGTCAAAAATATGTTTTTTACCTTACGTTATTAGTCAAAAACATTTTTATTTAAGGTCTTATTTAAGGATATTAAAAACCATCAAATTTGGCCGCCTCTACCATTTAGTAAATCATCAAGCTTTAAAAGCTATACTCAATAATCATATTATAGAGAATTTTAGGTTATATTGAATATTAATTTTTATTTTAATTTATTTAATAATGTAGATAATATTAGTACTAATTGATAGGCATTGATAGCCTGAAAAAATGTAGGTGCGTGAGGCGTCATGCGCTGAAGGAATTCGATACCTCGACAGCAATGAAGTCATCATGTAGTAGAATTTCTAATGGCAACGGATTCCATTTCGTTGGCAGCCAAGCGAGAGTGCAGCTATTCGAGCTATTCGGGCCGTCTCGCGCATTGTCTTACTTACGTTGAGCACTTTGGAAGTGTCAAATTTATAATATAACATGTTTATATTTTACGAAATTGCTAATTTTATGACGTCAATTTCGTATTACTATAATTATTTAACTAAATTAACAAATTATATACGTATACGTTTTCAAGACTAAACTAGACTTGTGCCTGTCTTTACTATTTAATTATTTTTTTTATATCAATAATTAAACGCAGAATATATAATTATTAGTACTGATAAATTAATCTTTAAATATCAATGATTATTCATTACAACAACAAATTAGAAAGTTGCAGCTAAGTTTCTCAAATCACTTATTATATTTTGACTTTGCCTGAGATATCTATCTGTCCATACATTTTTCTATCAGCACGTCAATGTGCTGTATGAAATTTCTAATAAATTCTCAACTCCGCGGTTTTAATGATCTAACACACTTCGCTAATTAGAATTGTATGTATGTATTTGTATCTTGACTTGACGAATACTTCGAATAACTGAGTAATTGTAATAGCTGTATTGGGGTTTTTAATTGGCTTCATTAATTCACCGCCGTACCTGAAGAATGCACATTTTAGTACAAGGTTGTCTATTTATAAGAATTTTAATCGTTATACAACAGAAGATAATTGACGTGGTTACTGGAAATAGTGAATGAAATATATCGTATATTGGTAATGTGATATTAAAAAGGTCAATATTAAATCAAAGGCCTTTGCTGGCTATCAAATGGTCATCATTATTCATCTATTTAAAATACATAAAATTTTGATATGTTTAACGTTTTAAGACGAAGGATGTTTTTAGTTGCATGGTAGGTAAGACACTCCGTTCCCTTTAAGATATTGCCGTTTCTCACTTTCCGCCGAATTCTGAAGGCATTGCGTGTTGAATGGCGGAACTCAACGCCGTACTTTGACGAAGGAGGACAATGAATTGGTAGCCGATAATTGATGTATTCGCAAAGATATATTTTGCTATGACAACAACAGTGATCACAGATTGTATTCCGTACAATGTTAGTAACTGTAGTCCGCAACGCAACCTACATTCTGAATTCTTTTCGAAACCGTAACACGCCGCCTCAGCGTTCCGGATACAATTATACACGCCACATTCACACTTGTTACCCTCCGCGTAAAGCGCATTTTTCTATGGAACAATGCACATTGTCAGGTATTGAATTTATAGAGAGCTGTAAAATAGCTACATACAGATTAGCTTATGATGATTGATATGAGATGTTGATAAGCGGGACGAGATTTCGAATGGCAATGCTGGCGTCGACCCCGGACGCTAAGTACAGTACGTCACGTAAGGTCACGAAGTCGTAGCCACCCAAAGTTAAGTTTTTGAATTTTTGCGCTTTTTTCATTCGGGAAGATAAAAAAAAATCCTAAAATCAAATCTACGCAGCTAACTTCAGGTAGGCCACGACTTGTTGACCGCATTGTATCGTTACTCGAATCTATCATAATGTTGCAAACGTTGCAAATAGTATTTAGGTAAGCATTTATAAATCGCTCTCAAGTTTAAGATCGATTTTGAGATGCCGTTTTCATTGTCAGATATATAATTTGTGAATGAAAACCGCATCTCGAGATCGACATGAGACTTGAGAGCGGTTTATATATACGGGCCTTAGTATGTGAAGGCAGCACGCACTATCACAGTGGCGCAGTGGCGCGGAGGCGCGGACGCGGGACGAGGCCGGCCAAATTCCTTTCGCGCTTTCTCTGATAGTTTGTCGCAAGCGCACGCGCACGCGCACGCACGGCGAGCAACGAAAGTAAATGGCGATGCGGCGTGTCCGCGTCTTTGTCATTGCATAATTATTTGCGATCCAGCAATTGTTTGTAAACAACCAACAATAAGAACTCTTTGCTGGACGATTGCGTGACCGCATTTTGATTAGATTAATTAAATTTATAATTTTATCGGCTCTATCTAAACTATTTCATATAACACGCATTATAACAAGTGAAATTGATTATATCAATAACATTCCTTTAAACGAAATAGTTTCGCTAACAAGCGATCGAAACATGACTTTCATTCTGCTATATATACCTTGAAATATCACAAATAAACAAAAAAAATAAACTTTTTTGTTTATTTTAATCAAGAATATACAGCTGATACGTAATGTGTTTTGATATATTTTCATTGAAAATGTAATGATATTGGTATGCGGAAAGTTGTGGCATATAAATAAGTAGGTAGTTATATCTAACACTTACGTAGCGTTTTATGTCGGCGAAAATCGCACTCACTCAACTTGGCTCTAAGAAAGCTTTGCTTTCTCGACGAGATTCACCTAGGTACCTCCATTGTCAATTGATATCAGGGCAAAGGCGAAATCGTTAAGTATGTAACAAAGAAGATACTCAGTAAGTATATCTATTTAAATTGACGAACTGTCCGTGTTACCCGGACGTGTCGCTTGAATGCGCGATGGGGGAAAAAACGAAACAAGTTGAGAAAAACGAACGAACTCTACATTATTACGGAACCGGCCTCCGCTGAGTTACTTATATTATGTATTGTTTCAGTCGAGGCGAAACATGTTTTCTCTCCTGTTCGTGTAAGGTCTGCTTGTTCGCGGACAAGGATACTCTAATATATGCAAGTCACGGCAGGAATGTTGGACATACTTAAAGGCAACAATAAGATATCAATCGCATATACGTACACAAACAAGTACGACTTCGTACGACGAGTGTAGACTTTTTGGATTAGAACGTTATTAAAAGCATTAAATTTTAGCAAAAAAAATATTATAATTTTGAAATAGCAATTAACTCATAATTGCTATTTCAAAATTATAATATTATTTGTATTTTTAGGTATGATTAATTATGTATGAGCATTCTTCTGTAAGTCCGTAAAGACAATATTATTAGTAGCTTGGATATTGATATAAATGGTTTTTTTTAAACACGAGGTTAATTAATGCAGTTGGCCCCATTGGCTCTTACAGCGACACCGGGTGAAATGGTGTGTGTTAGTTTCATATGCAAAGCTTCACATATAACAGAATCAACACTATAATCGAAACACGGAGAAATTATGTTAAAATTATAATAAATACTGCTATCCGCAGTATTTTCGCAATATCATAAATTTTTATTTATACTATTAATCATAATAAAAATATTTCCAATGGTGAGGATCTAAAATCTAAAACCCTACTCACATATGGTTTCGTTACTACTATCGAGAGCGTATTGAAATTCGCGTTAATTTTACATTCAATAGGTTAAATACCTAATTTATTCCCTCGAGTGGCAATCGAACACACAATCCTCGCGTTTACAGTCACACGCACATGCCACTTCGCCACGACGGCCTAATTATATTATTAAAATTAAATACATTATTCTCACTACTGTTTAAGTTACGATAAAAAAATAACATCAATTTTATTATTTCTAAATTTTATGTATATTACACCATTTCTATATATATAGAATACTGTATACCAATATATTGACGATCAACAATGTCAGCTGGAGTCTGGAATGTGACCCGCCTACAAGGCCGCGCGGCAAGTATTGATAGACACGTTAGCTATAGAAACCGAGTATCGAAATGTTTCTTTACTCTTATGCTTTATTAAAAAGTCAATATTGCTTCATTAATGTTCTTGTAGCGATTGCTTTTTCAATACAAAAGTGAAAAATTAAATAGGAGAAAATGTTTTTTTTTTGTAACGTTTTCGGCTATTTCATATTTTTTTTAAATATATTTTGGAGTACATAATAAAAAGATAAACATTTACTTTTGATATTAGATATTAAGTGCAAAAAAAAATTTTAAAACAAGAATTTTAAATGATATTCCGTTATCCCAACACAAACACACATAAATCCTTCTATATTTTCATAGTTTTTGTCTATAAAAATATGTACAAGAAAACATAGAAGTGAGCCAACTCGTTACAGACGTAAAAAAAACCAGGTAAAATATTTTACAATACCATTTGTTCGCTTTATTATTCGAAGGTTAAAGAACAGCATACACTACTGGAGTAAGTGAAACGCGAGTCAGTAAACAAGATGAGCGCGTTTGATCCATATTTTAAAATTGCGGCCCTTTGTCTCGGATTTCATCAGCCATGTGGGCAGATACTGTATCACAGTGTGATATTACAGGTTTTGGGGCACACGTTTATATATACATTTGTTTATACCTAAATACTATAACTATTCATTTTGAATTTAATCTGCGGAAAGTGGAGAACGGAGTGTCTGAACAATAGGTTCCCTCTGACTATTCTGCATTATGCGGGATACAGCGTTAAGATGATGATTTAGAATTTAATAATATGTTATATGCTTAATAATATATCTTTTTTGCTGATCAGTTTAATAATTTATAAAGCAAACACTAAATATTTTAGTAGCGCTGCTGTCAAAAGATGGTCAATAAATAATATATATTTTGTGTAAAAGATATGGGAATGCAGAGTGCAATTAAATTTTAACCAAAACATAATAAATTAAACCAAATCAAAAAATGCATAGTTTTACGTACCAAAGCCGTCTGAATCGCTGGCAGGATAAGCCGGGCACGGCTGCACCATCGTAGCAGCACGTGACAGCACGTCCAGTGGCGACTCTATCTTTTTCATCTTGACTAAAAACAAAACGTTGGAATATTATTTTGTATTTTAAATAGCACAATTATTATATATATATTTTTAATGAAAATTATTTTATTAGATGATAAAGAAAATAATACTTAAAAAAGATTAACATTACCCAATTCTCAAATTAATTTTGCTTTCGGAGCCGATTAAAGCAAAAAATAGCAAGATCTTATCTTATCAGTCATCTACAAAATAAAACTACCTTCTTCATACAAAGCTCTTATTTTGAAACAGAAATAATTTATATCTAGGCACGTAAAAATATTTGGCTCGGAGAATGAATGTCGTTGTGTATATAGATTATATTATAATGGCATGCAAATACCGAAGCGAAAAGTCCACGGTACGTAAACGGCTAGACGGAGAACAGACGTCCGTGCTGCGCGCGTGTCTAGTATATAAGAGATGATCGTAAAGAGACATCGTACAGAGTTGTGCAACGCACATACCGTCCACGGGAACACAGCCAATGGACCACTGTCAGATCGAAAATGCGACATTATGATTTGATTAAACTGACACAAATAGTTTATAGTTAATAGATATGCGCCGCGATTCAGTGATGGGATGGGAGGACAAATTGTGTTGTGTTTCTTAATATGACACACTGCCGTATATTGCTGTTTATTATTAAATGTTTGTGTTCAAACTGTTTAATAATTTTCACTAATAATGACATTAATATTGTTGTAAGGGTCGTTATTTTAAACGCTAGTTAAAAATGTCTATGCATAGTTAGTAATTATAAAAATTGTAGTAGATATTCCGTTGTTATATATCAAGCTGCCACTTTCATTGCACCTACATTAGAATATTATAACTATTTATTCCATATGCATACAATAATATAATATCAATAAAATTTTCGTAAATTCTTAATGAAGTTAATAAACGACGCGATTCCCGGTATGTGGACATTTGTACTTTCAAAACTCGAGATCGTTGTCCGCGGACGAAGTGAGACGAACAAAAACTTTTGGAATGATAGTGCGATGGCCACGTTAATGATGAGGAATTTGGTACATTAACCACAATAGAATTTTTCTCGGAGGCGGAGTCACGAGTGGGTACGTACGGGCGTGTGGTATGCCGGCCAGTACGTCAGAATAGATCACCGGGCTTGTATGTATGTATGTATGTATGTATGTACGGTTAACAAAAACACTTACATATTTAGAAGTTTTATGATTCTTAATCACGCTATCTGATATTTCCTTCAAGCGTTACGCACAAAGAAGGGCAACCCACATTCACATATAAACTGTTTACATTGAAAATTCTTATAAAATTACTACTAAATATAGAATTCGTGAAGACTGTAAAGTAATAAATACTATAAGATTAAATAATGGTATTTAAGAAAGTAATGCCATCCTGTTGATTAATGTACAGAACATGTAAAGCATTTAATTATGTAAAAGAATAGTTTTATTTCTGTCTGTACCAATATGGTCACGAAGCCGTTCAACGGAACAGGAACTAGTTATTATGTATCGCGTGAGGTTTAAGTAATATACTTTAAAATATCATTGTATGAATAAAATCTAAGCTCACAATTATTTTCGCTGTCAAACCAGTGTTCTTGGCGTAATATTTTTAATAAAATTGAAATCATAATAAAATATATGTATAATAAGCTGGATTTTAGGTACCTAAGTAAAAAAATATCTGACGCTTTGTTTATAACACATTTAATTCAGTCCATTGATGCACTGAGACTTAAAAATCTTGGCAAACACAAAATATTTTAGATATTTTTTTAGATAAATACACAAATATAAAAAATCTAAGTGTACTTTATAGAAAAACCTATAGAATACCTTCATAATTCGATATTGCAGAACATTTAAAATGACAATTTCTCGTCATTAATCAGACAAGAAAGTCATTAATTCGCAATGATAGTAAAATATAATGTTAGTATTATGGCCCACATGACACAACATGATAATGATGCACTAGTGCATAAATAAACTTAGCATATTTACAAAATAAGATTATTTAAAATAGCATTTGTAAAATTAAATTTAATCACGTTGCCAAAAAATAAGAATGTAACTAAATGGAATTTGAAAATATTTTCATATATTTAAATAATAAAGTTTAAAGGTAGGACAACTGTCACCTGAAAGTTCCAAAATTGTATTCACATGGTGATCGAACCTTGACATTCCGTGCGGTAAAAATAATAATCTATTTTAACACCAATGTTTTGTACGCTACACTGACTCTTTTCGCTATGGAGTAGAGTTTACAATTGAATTTGGCTGTTACATTGGAATGCCCGCATTTGGGGTGCGGTGCCTGTATTTTACGACGGTTGCCACCCCTGCTGTGCGCACGCGCACGTGTCTTTCGAGGGTCGGGGGACTGGCAGATGTTTCAAGTATGAGACCCAACGCTGCTCGTTAAGCTATTATCAAAGACGACGTATTTATAAAACGTGAGACAAAATTTTGTATGAAAATTAAAAATGTAAACAAATTGATACCTACCAATGAATTGATGAAAACCTCTAACTTATACAGTCATAGGTATTTCAATTTGTTTGCATTTTATATATACATAAAATGGAGCGTACTGATTACAAGCAAAGAATGCAATGCCACATCCATAAAACTAATGATAACTGTGATGTACTATTCAATGCTACCGAGAGCGTATGATCGTTACGTGATGAAGCTTATAGTTTTTAATTAATAAAAGAGTTAATTACTAATGAAATAACATTAAAATACCGCATTTTTTTTATTTCTAATTAATATTTAATTACAAATAAATATGAAATACTATGAAACATTATACAAATTACATTACGATTTTTTAAATGAAGAGGATGCGGTAAACATCTATTAATAATAATGTTATAAAGCTGAAGAGTTTGTTTAACTGAACAGGAACATATCAGGAACATATCGATAATTCGAATCCAATGTACCCTCGGTTACAATTCCCTAGTGCACTTTGTATGTCATAACGAATGTTAAAAGCTAGGTTTATATATGTTAACAAATTTCATATCGACTCCAACGTCTTCGCGTGAAGCAAGCGTCCGACGTGGGTCACATTGGGTAATCGGACGGTATTATCGAGTTCTTATCACCGGGGCCGTGTGTCGACACGAAATTGTTTATAGGCTCGTATCAGTCGCATTCCACGCTATTATGCTCGCGAGATTCCTCGCCATCGCCATGCTCGCTGAATGCCCCGCGCCGAGTAGCGGCGGTTTTTTTTGCGTGGCGTGTCCGTAAATCAAACCGGTAGGTACGTACTTGCCAGTACTTATTTCGATAGCTACTTATTTGATACTTCACAATTGTTACTTTTTGCGTTGTTGAAATTTTTGTGAAACAAATGTTGTTATGAACGTCGTGTCTAATGGCGTTCGTGTGTTACTTACTTACCAACTGGGTTTTTTAATGACAGAATGTTATGATAAAAGTAAAATAAATATTACATAATATTACATATTTATATTTTTTTAAAGATTAGTGCAGTTAAATAGTAATAAAGCAGAGAATAGCTAAATTATAAATCATTATTAATACTTACATTTTTCCCACGTTACAACACAATGCAGGGTCGAAAGTTTTCAAATTATTCACTTTGCAATAACAAACTTATTAGTAGCACAAAATTATAATGTTAGACGTAAAATACTTTACCAAGATATAATTTTAACTAAAACAAAGTTACAAAACCGGCGAAGAATAAAAATCAATATGAAACGATTCGCAAAAACTACGCGACTATACAATATTTCTTTGAGACACGATTCGTAACAATTATTATTACGACGTTAACTAATGCACTGTGTTTTACCGCTTATTATCCATTTTCCTACAGCTAAACTGTAATAGTATTTGTTATTATTTTAATAAAATCCAGCTACCGCGCCACGACTCTGTTGATGAAATAGTCGCGTTTGACATTTGAGCCGAGCCCACTGCGGTTGGAATTCGCGGAATGTCAAATATTTTCAGTGCTGCCATCTGTCCGGAGGAATGTCAAACTGCGCAACGCAACACAGTACATTATTTAGATTAGAACATCGAGCGATGTTTATTCAGAACAATTATTATTATTATTTATATATTTTTTTGTTATAATGTCGTATATTGATTATTTAGAAGTGCATTTCGAGTTGGAGAACGAGAAAGCGCACCAACTTGTTTGCTGTATGTTGGAATGCGTCCAAGCTAGTGCCTCCTTTTAGAGACTACACTGACGCAGGCGTAATGGTAGGCGCGTCTACACAGGGTTATCGACACACGGCGTGGAGGCGAAAAGTAGGGTCGGCATTCGGTGCCCACTCGCTGTGCATGTACCGTAGCGTAACTGGCTGCTATTGTTTCGCTTCGATACTTTACTTAAATATCGCCTTTTATATGAGAATAGAATAATATACATATGGTTGTTTGTTATTTTATAATTTTCAATGATAATAATCAATATGTGATGCTGAGTTATTTAAAAATTAAATAAGCGCCATCTGTAGGCGCTTTACCACTTTACAATCAACCAGCGTCGTTGGATTGCTTTAGCAGGCGATACAATATAATATAGTTTACTAACAGATGACGCTTATTAATAAGGTTTATTTTTTTTGTTTAGATCTCATATTTAAAAAAAACCAAACTGCGTCACAATTGCTGTATGTTAAATATTTCATAGCAAAAAGCAATCGTGATGCAATGCCACGGTGCTTAACTTTACCTATACGTGATGGATCTGTAGTAGAGAATTAAGAATTATTGTTAATATTTTCATTTTAATGATCTGATAAAAATAATAATTCGTTCGGGTCCGCAACTAAAAATATTTTGATAATTTGCGAATAAACTTAGACTGGGGTTCTTACTGCCTATACTTAAATTACGTTAAGTTTCTATTTTTGACATACTATTTTTTTTCTTGTTTACTTATACATTACTAAATATTGTTAGGATAGGTTATGGATATTTCAAAGAAATGAAAGACATATAAATGTGATATTATTTATTTAATCTAACGCATGGTATTGGTACTGGAATCTAAATACAACAAAATACAAGTAATAAAACTATCGTATTTTTTTTTTAAAAAATAATATAAAAAATGACACAAGCATAATATAGAAAAAAAATCGATTTCGATTACAGAAATACACACATCTACATGGTTTTAGACTAGTTGGTCTTACAAAGCGTACATTAAACTCAAAAATACAATAAATTTACGTGTGATCTTTATCTAATGTGTCGTTTCATAACACAAGTGACCAATTTAAGGTAACATTAAGAATATTCTACCAAGCCAATATGAAAAGTTACTATATTAGTAACCTCCATCTTCAAGTAGTCACAGATTGTAGCCGGATCAAAGTGGAAAAGCGGTTAAACCCACTGAGACTACAAATTTTACCATTATTTCAAATTCAATATATTGAAAATCATACGCCTATTCCAAATATGTAAATTTTATAAAATTTAACATGCCCCAAACCACCGCTTCCAACAATGATCAGTAGGAATTAAAATATATCTAATGGACAACATTCAGTTAAATATAACTGGTGTAAGACCTTTAAAATACTATGATCCATATAATCACATGTATAATACTAAAATACTCATTTATTATTACTTAAATCTATATATCTCACTAGGGGATCCTTTAGGGTCTTCTTGTTTCAAACAATATTTAAACAATAATATTTCTTTGGTTCAATAACGTAGGTTGCATTATGTCGTACCAAAAAAAAAGCAAAAACCTGCACATAATACATATTATTAAAACTAAAACACATAACGAACTATATTCATATAGTATTACTTTTATGTTTATATATTATGAAACTAAAATAAACATTATAAAGCAAATTGATCGAAATAAATTATGGTATTTATATAAAAAAAAACATCGTTCAGCTAAACTAACGCTTCAGTTCGCATTTAATTGAGCGACACGTTTAAAAAAAACTAATAATCTATTTTTTGTATTGGCATTGAATTGTATAATATTATTATATTTAAGTCTACTACATATATTTTTTTCTCAATAGACATCGTTTTTATAAATCTATATTTATATGATATAATAGCTGTGCTCTCACGTATTAACAATAAATTTTATATTTTATTTTAGAACAGGGTATATAATAAGTACCTTAGATTTACTATTTTATTCTAAATAAAATAAAAACAATATTTATGTATTAAAACTTCTTGTCCTTAAATGAACTATTGCAAAATTGGTTCCTAAAAGCAAAAAAAAATTCAAAGCAATAAATAAGCAACATTTAAGTAGGAATTGGAATTAATCAGGACAAAAACAAAACTTTTAATATATCGTATAAAGAAATTGCTTTCGCAGTTTATCTAATTTTCATATATATATATATATATATATATATATATATATATATATAT
>DWAP01001796.1:0-14848 GCA_018230625.1 Heliconius eleuchia
CAACCAGTCGGTTTTACAGTCACACTTCGTGCCACTGCGCCACGACCGGCCTCAAGTTCTTTCTAATCAGTTTTATGATTAGAAAGCTATAAGTAAACTTATAATTTAAAATGTATATGTAATAATAGAGCAACAGAAATCTGATTATAATATCTTTTCTATCAAATAAATTGGTTACTAAGGTCAAGTTGGTTTATCACATTTAGATAATTGTGTTAATTTTTTTTTTCTAATTTAGTTAACATATCTTTTTCAACCATTTAGAATATAATAATAAAGTAATAAAGAATATATTAATAAAGAATTTAAATAATTTAATGCATTTATCAAAATTTTATATTTTTTTAAATAGATACTACTTTTAAAGAATATTTATTTAGAAAGATAATATCAAAGTTTTGCAATTTTGACCTACTACCTTAATAATTTAAGTAAAAAAATATTTGAATAAACTAAAAATCAAATTAAAATAAAACAGCTTCACGCTGTGTCACACAGTTGGGTTGGTAGAGGGAACCTAGTGTTATGACACTCTGTTCCATACCTTCCGCCGAATTCTGAAGGCAAAATGCGTGTTGAGGGGAGGATCTCAACGCCGCGCTTTTTGCCTCGACACCAGAGCGAAGAAATGAAAATATAAATTTAAATAAATATTTTATTTCCTCGAGCGGGGATTGAACCCACAACCAGTCGCGTTTAGAGTCACATTTTGAGCCCCTGCGCCACGACTGGGCTCATTTGAATTACAGAGTGCAAATTATTGATTTAGTGTAAAAATTTTAATTTTCAATTAACTCTTTCTTTGTTTTATACTAAACAATAAGAATCCAGTGATAACAAGGTTAAACAACTACTATTACTACTTAATTTATCTACATATTTCGTTTTTTCGGCTTTCTCGTCATTACGTCAAACAATTATCCGTAAACTAACTTTATACAAAACATTTAATTTTACCTAAAATAATGCTTTACAGGTTAGTACAACAGAGAACTTAGCGATATTTATTTGGGATCAGTTGCAAAAAGTGATGGATCAACCACAATTATTACATGAAGTTAAAATATTGGAAACAGAAAAAAATCACGTTGTTTATAGAGGTGGTTCAACTTATCCAAGAAAAAAGTATGACTCGTCAAACATGCATCCAAAGCATCATGATGTTTCTTCTGATTCAGACTGATTTGAAAATTATAAAAATAAGAAAAATTTGAGAATATAAAATTATTAGCATTTACTAATTTGATGTTTTTATATTTACGAAATTTATGGACCATTCCTTTTTATTATATAAGTTTAAAATGGATTGTATAATCTATCAAATAAATCGTTTTTTTATAATATTTTGCTAATATGTGTAATAAATAAAATATTTTCATATTGTTTTTTTTTCATTACATTTATTCATGTTTATAAATACATAAATTATTATATATTTATAATAAGTTGCATTTTAGGTACTATTTGAATTTAAATAAAATTATTATTTTTTATGTACTACCAGGGTTCAATAAAGAAATGATTAAATATAAAATTTGCACATTAAAATCATATTTGACACAAAAATTTGAGGAACACTAAGCTCTATAAATAATATATTCTACCAAAATTGTACAAACAAAAATAATGTGTCCTATTCTATGCTTAAAATTTACAATGAAAAATTTATCACTGCATTAAGCAATGTCAGTATAAAGTAATAAAATATTTTTTTATAATTAGTATCTAAAAATACATATAAATAACCCAATTATTATTGCTGAAGAACATTGCAAAGTACAAATAAGCACCTTTGCCCTTTATATATATTTAAAAAAAAAAGGATTATTTAAAAAATATCACTTAAAATAATAATAGACAAAAAACACATTTGTGTAAATATATAAAATATTATTAATTAGTCATTGCACATTATTATTACATAAATCACAGTCAATTTTTAATAATCACATCATAGCCAGAATTTCTACATTATTTCTTTTTAATTGTACTAAAATATATAACACCAAAATCTACAATAGGCAAGTTTAGTGTTACATGTGTCAGAAATTTTATAAAATTTGGTATCATATCTTTAAAAACCAACGTCAAATTAATTTGAGTCGCTATACGCAAAGTCAAATGATTATAAATATTTTTAAAATTATAATAAATACTGATTTGTTAGCATTTTATACAAAATTGTGTGTAAACAAGCAACAAACCCAAATTGTAAATTTATTCGATTTCACAAGTAAATTAATCCACTCTTAAAACTTTACGATAATGCTATTTGTATATGTACCTGTCCCTAATTAATAGCTTGAGGAGAGCTGCCATTATTTCAAAATACGATTTACGACATAGTATCAAACGGTAAAAAACTGACGTAGCTACCTATACAACTAGAATGGAATATTTCAATATATGGTCAGATAAATAGAATTATAAAATAAATATTGTTACCTCAGACAAGTCTACTATCAACTTTCTTTATTGTTGATTAAAGACACTGCATGGAAAAAAGCGCCAAGTCCAAGTACACTAGACGTCGTTTTTACATTTTGTAGTTAACCTTTATTCTGATCTTAGAATAATGTTACTCTGTTCGCTATTAACAATACATCGACATTACAGATCACACGTTTATTTAAGAATATCGTCATTTTTTTTTAAATATTTTTTTCACATTTTTGTAGTCGTGCCCCCTTATATAGCTAAATGCTTGTCTTTTTTGCAAGGATGTTTAATGGTAATGTATGGTACGCCGAGTTCGAAATCGTTCCTTGGCCAGTATTTTAATTGTGGTTTTTGTTCAGGTCGCTCTTCTGATACATTGAAGTATGCGAAAAGCACTAACGCTGTGTAACTAGCAATGAAAATGAGTACATGCCAAATGCCGTGCATATAAGGGAAATTTATTGAGAGCCAAGTATCACAAAACATACGGTCTATAATCCATGAGAATATTGCCAAGAAACTAACTGCAACACATCGTAAACCCAGTCGATAAACTCTAGCGCATTTTACCCTAAAAACAAAAGAATATATTAAAAAGATATATCTTTAGCATTTTACAAAAATTTGCTAAATCTAGAAAATATTACCTATTTAATTCTTTACACAAGAAACCGATAGCCGGCAAAGCTAGAGTCATGAGTGCGAACGCATTTGCTTTCGGATGCATCACTAAAAAGCCAGTGGAAAGCATTGAGAAGACGCTGGAGTAGAACGCTAGCACTCTCCTGAAATTTAAATGATTTATTAATTAATTTACTTAACCCCAAATAAAAATACATTTTCTTGAGCTAGTGTGTTATTGCGACACTATACAAAAACTATACTAGAAAGTAGAAACCGGCCGACACTTCAATGATATGTTAAAAAAAAACTCGAATCCACAAACAAAAAAAAATATAGGAACCCTATGACTCTATACCTAGGTATGTCATAAAAAAGAACATTACACGTCATATACATTTGTTATATAATAGGGATTTTAAAAGAACTAAACTAACTTTTGGAATCATGCTAATAATTCTACTCAATTTCAAGGAATTATATTGTTAGCCATCTATTGTTTAACCTTATAATTCAACATTTATTTTTCGTTAAATAGAGTTGTACGCCTTATCTATCCATTTAAACTAGGTCGCAGTTAGCAAGGATTGTAAAATATCGCTAAACAAAAAACAATAACTTCAAGTGCACGAGCACCCACATAATAACACAACATAATTATTGAATATCCTATATATCGTAAATTTCAACTTTGCATGCTTTCGGGTATCATTGACAAACCTCGAATTAGTTTCGATAATTTATCCGTATGATACTGTTGTCTATTTTTATTTATTGTTTATTTTTATTATTAAATGTTAATTTTAAAAAAGAAAATAAACAGAATCAGCACAAGGAAAACACAAATACAGATGCAGATAATGTTACTTCAGCACCAATAACATCAAATGTATTTATTGCCGTCTGAAATAAAAAAATATGATGAAAGAGTCTAGGTTCTATATAATTGACAAAGATGCAGGGGTGAATAAACAATTAACAATCAAGTTCTTACATTTTTTTTGTTTGCTTAAATTATTTTCACTTGAAGGTACTAAATAGACCAATAAATTAATTTTAAATTATGTAAATGTAAGTATTTTTACTTTAACTATTCTGCCACGTTTCGAATCAGACTATACGTGTCATACAATTATAAGTCCTCATAAAATTTTAAAATAGCTAAGAATATTAAAATATATTTTAATATAATACGCAATGTGTTATCCAATGTATCATATTTTAATGCTCAATATGTATATGTTTTATTTAATATTAATATAATACAATAAAGAGTATTTTACTTTACTTTTTACTTTTGTGTACCATTTTAATATTATGTTTATACGTACATTTTATAAACACGGATAGTAACGCGAATACGAACATGCAATCCAAATTACAAAAGAAAAATACCTTTGTTAACAAAGCATGACTAACAAACACTGTTAATTCACGTGATTTCTCTCGTGATTTGCGCGTTAATGTTTGTAATTTTTTCCTAACGCCTCAAATATTTTAGTAATTTATAAAATTAATTACCAATATAAATTAAGGTGTTTATTTATGATAATGCTTTTAAAATTATTGCAATCATAACACAGTAATATTTTTTTTAAAAAAAAATTAAATGTAGTAGAACAAGTAGTCTTTAACGGATACTACTCCGCACGTTAAAACCACTAACTATAACAACTACTGAAATTGGCTTATACCGCTCGCGAGCGAGACTATAGAAGTAAAAGCAGGGACAGACATCAGAGACCTTAAAATCACAACAATATCTGCAATAACCTATCATAGTCATCACCATATGCGTACGCGTGATGATGGAAATGGAATGCTTGATAAGTTGGAAAGCACCGATAGCACTCTAAGCACATCATCGGGTACACAAAAGATGCCTAGTACACAGTGAATCAACAGGGTTCCCGGATGAAGTAAAACAACAAATGACTTCATTCCACCACCACTACAGAAACAGCCAATTTGGTAACAAGTAAGATCCACACTATATCCTACAACAACAACAAAAATACATTCTGGTATATACTCTTCTAAAAGAGCAACTCCTTCCAAATAGAAAATAAGAGAGCTACGATAGTACTCTTGAGACCTAAGAGAAATTCTCTATCTCAAATTTACTTAAGAAGGAAAAGAATCAATAATCAACCAGCAATATTCAATATTGAAGCCTATAAAAATATTAAATACAAAATTTATGATGATGTTGTAAACAAGACACTCATTACCTTGACCACTTATTATTTTATTGTCTGTGTCCAGTTTGTAAAGTTGCAAAGCTGTTGAGATAAGTAAATAGACTAGACTTTACTGTTTTAACTAATTGTAGTGTTGTAAAAAACATGAAATAAACAACAGTGATATTTCCTTATTTCAGGGCTCTTTACTACAACTTAAATATTTTACAGTTTACAGTACAGCTTAAATTTTTAAGTTTTGGGGAACTAGTAATCAGAGAAATTCAAATTATTAACAAAGTTGTACTGGTAACCAACACTGCCTCAGACACTCTTCATTATATAGAATTCATAAAAAAATTTTTTAATAATTCTACCTATTATTATATATTCTATTATCTATATATTCTATTCTTACCTATTACCTCCTAAAAATTTTGGAAAGTATCTCTTAGGTAAAAACATTGCAAATGCAGCCATGAAAACCCACAGAATAGCAAGCTCATCAAGAAGTTGACCTGAAATTTTTATTTTATATAAAACATCACATATGAATATTCTACAGGTTTTTTGTTTAAGAGATAAATAAAAAAACACTTCTCCATTTATTTCTTTTCTATAGATTTTATTTAAACCAGCATTTTGCCCGCATATCACCTATGTATATACTAATTTTATTATGCTGCAATTACCAACAGTTTGATATATTCAATCATAAACAACTTGTTTTCATATACAATTTTCAATTATTTTTTGTAACAAAATGCCTTATTGTCACTTATTTATAAGAGATAGATGTATGGTGTCACAGACTTTTTTAGAACTAATAAAATTGCATATTTTTGTCTTAAGATGTACTGACATATAATAAACTATTTTGACAGCACTGGTGTTTAAAGCTTAGAAATTCGATCGCATTCCTTATTATAGTCATTTATTTAGTTAAGGGTAACTACAACTTACACCGTAATGTTATATAGCCTATGGCACTCCTGAAGAATGCAGCTTTCATCTTTTTTTCAAAAAAAGTAAATCGGCATAGTAGTTCCAGAGATTTTAGCATTTAAGCAAACAAACAAGCAAACTCTTCCACTTCATTATATTAGTATTGATATTTTTTTTAAGTACTAAAATATTACATACCAACTAAGCTCAATGTTGCATGAAAATAAGCTGAACTAAGTCCAACAATCATTAAAAGAACCCAAAGGACATTTATTGCTGGATTAAAAAATTTTGCATATTCTTGAAATAGATGTATCAAAACTGGAGGAAATAAAAAAAATAAAATGTTGCTAATCTGAAAGGGAGACAAATAATAACATGAACAATAACTTTAAAGAGTGTCAATTAAATTATATGCAATAATTTTCTATATATTTTTTTGTAAGTTTTATAGTTTTTACTTACGGTATTTACAAACTCAGCTATCACAGGGGATATAGAATAATTAGATTCACACCAGTCTACAGGTGAACTGCCACGTTCTAAATGTGACCACATTCTTTTATTTTATTCTCTTTGTTTACAACAAAAAGCAGTAGATTTATAAATTATAAAAGAATATTGTAAAAAATATTTCAACACTCGTTAATATTATGAGTAACTGAATGAAATTCACAACAAATGTGTCCATAAATTGCGACGCTAGTTCAAAATCGAATTAAAAAATAAATAGAAATAAAAAATGGAAGAATACACGTGCGTTGTCAAAGAAGTTATGTCGAGAATGTTGTATTGTAATTTGTATTATAATATTTCGTAATCTATAATTATCATGTCACAGCTGTCAGCTAATTTTACAGATGTCAATTTGAGTTTGACATCTAGAGAGGTGCTAAAAGCGTTAGTATAATTAACGATATATCGATTATGTTAAAAATTGATATTTCACCGTATTTAAATAAAAGCATTTTCCTGTTAATTGAAATGAATTTATTACTGTAATAATCTCCAAATTTTTATATTATATTTCAAGTATGTAGATACAACCTATATAATGACTTTCACAAATAAAAAATACTATGAATAATTTTACTTAAAAACAAAAATATGCAGTTGTTTACGATATATAATGTATAAGATATCTGGTAAAAATAAAAACAAAGCCAAATAGATTTATCATACATACAAAACACATTGTTACATAACAATTAAACGAAAATAACTACTTAAAAATTTTATGTGAAGATTTATCCAAGTTATAATATTCTGTTTGTAAAATAAATTAAAATGCTTGAATCTTGCTACAGCGGTTCTGGTGAGAAATATTGTTGTAGTTTTATCAATATATATTTAATCATCACAGTTACTACGAAAAGCTTTTTTACAAAACTTTTTAGTGTGCAATCCACATTCTGCTGCGTTCTGCCTCCTACTCTGTTTCTTCTGCATGTCAATGACATGTTAGTAGATCCTAGAATTCATTGCTATGCAGACAATAGACGCAGTTGTATACTGCGTCTATCGGCCATGCAGCTCTTTCTCGGCAAAACGCTGACCAGTACCGAAATAAACTTGTACCTTTTGTTGAGGCGTGCCCATTCACCCCATAAAGGAATGTTTTTACATGGGGTGACAGGAACTTGGTTTAATTTAACTCCGAGACATAAGTTTTCGCGTTAACCACTAAAAAAACCCATTTGTCATGTCGCCAGTCTTCTAAAACACTCCCCTTATATTCGCGCTCAGTATCATCATATTAGAATTTTAATGTTTCGAGTGACTACCAGTATCGCGATCATTTCTAAAGCGCGGTAACTTGGCCTCAAAGAAGGGTTATTGGTAAAACACGACGTTACTTAACGCCAAAACACCAATTGGCCCTGTATAGGGTTCCATAGGATCCCAGGTTGGCCTTCATTAGTACTGTTGTCATCAGTAATGTTCTCATCTTTGAGATGGTGCACTCCAGTATCAACTTAAATTATTTGATCATATGCAACGTAGAGCCGAGTAGAGATAAAAAATAATCAAACATCTAACAATATATTGGATAAAGATGCTTTTCGCAAAAATAACGTAACATTTCAGAATACCATCCTATCGAAAGTGTTGATAGAGAAGTATTGAGAGGCAAAAGCTTACAAAAAGAAAAATTTAAAAAATATACAGGTCCCACAAATTATGATGTTATAGATATTAAATATGAGAAATTGTACGCACCATCTAATTCACATTATTGTCGTGGTTTAAGTGAAAGGTGATTATTGTTTTTAACGAGTTTTGCTCTAAAAAATATTCTATTATTCGTAATTCTTATTCGTACAAGGAAAACGTTTCATTATCACGTTTGTCGCTTCCCACCTAATTTTCTAGATATTACGTGATTTATAGTGGAATTTGACGCTGCCCTTTGTGTTCGTACCAGAGCGAGGATATGAGAATAATTCTTACCCCTTAGTGGGAATTAAAACCCACAACTATTGTATGCAAAATTGAGGCGCTAGGCTATGACAAAAATTTATTTCAATTTTAATTTACTTATTTTATTGCAGAAACCGCTTAAAAGATAGAAACCAATATACGAATAACATTGTCAAAATTTACCGCCATAATTTAATAAAATACAAAAATTCTAAAACTCGAATGAATAAAAGTAAACGTAGTAAAAAGTGTTCTATTCGGATATTGGAATTAGCCGTACCTACGAAAAGACACTGTCTAGAAACATGGCGAAATAATCAATACATTCTTCCAGATTACAGGGTACAACAAAATTTTAACATTTACTTTTGATTTATGAGAATATATATTATATTCTAGTTAAACTTTTCCTTAATAATTATGTACTTACCTTAACTGAAATATGTAACACATAATACTTACGTCAAAATACATCATAATCATAACATTAAATACCTAATCTAATAAAATGATTTGTACGCACAATTAAAAAATAATTTAAGCTTAAAATTAACAAATTGTCCATGAAGACAAAATTAGTCCTAAAATCCAACCAATACAAACATACAGACAAAATGACAGACAAGTCATTTTATCTGTATGTTTGTATTGGTTGGATTTTTTGGCCACTTTGTACTATCATCCTATTCTATCGAACTTTACTTTAAAGGAGGGGTAATTTTTGCAGGTTGAAAGGTTCAGGCAAATTATAATGGACGAAAAACCTGTAATAAATTTGCATGAAGCAGTCAATTATTTCCAAAAGAGGAAGGTTAAACAACATCGGTATTATTAAATACATAATTTTGTTAAACAATAAGAAGTGCTTATACTTATATATATTAATCAAAAAGATGGTCCTTTCGTTCTAGTGTCGAAGCAAAGCGCGGCGTTGAGTTCTGCCACTCAACTCGCAATACCTCCAGAATTCGGCAGAAAGAGAGGAAAGGAGTGTCTTAACACTAGGTTTCATCTGCCTACCCTGCTGAGTGCGGGATACAGCGTGAAGCTGAATTAAAAACATGTACCTAAAAAAATGTTTGTTACAGATCATTAGAAATGCAAAATAAAACAAGCAACACGAAACAAAAGAGAGAAATCAATTTTTTTTGCTCTAAGCTTGCCCATAGAATAATACAAAAATTATTACCCTTGACTAATATAAAACTAAGCAACGAGTATGTACATATTTGTTAACGTCGCCCTGAAATGACAATCTCCATAGTTCATTCCCAGTATGATGATCCAACTCACAACTATCGCAATTACATTAAATAATTAAAAGAATTTTAAACATATTTTTGAGATAATTTATTGAATGGGCAATTGTATGGCCTTAAGTGCGAAAGGTTGTGGGTTCAATTCCTAGTAAAGGAAATGAAATATTTAATATTCTCATTGTTTCGCTCTGGTAACGAGCCTCTACCTACCCTATGATGTGTGGGATACAACGTAAAGCTATAAAAAAACCGATCAAGTGGGCTTCGGAATCGCCAATCGGACAAATGGAAAACAAAGTGATCCTAATCTCTCGTCGAGTCTCTTGGGTTTTTTGTCTTGAGGTACGGATCTACGGAACCTAAACATAATATATACTGCAAAAATATTTTTTATATTTTAGATTACACAATATATCAAATATTATACAAGGCGATATAAGAATGTTATCAAGAAAAAATAATTTTATCCCAAATTTTCAAATGGAAATTGAAATTGCTGATAAGGCAAGCTTGTTACCCTATTATTTTGCTATTATTGCAATTAATCAAAAGTTATTTCAGTCTCTAAATAACTGTTTTAAAAGTATATAATCCTATTACAGTTAGCATTATGGATTGCAAACATACTCCAAGATTCAACCATTCAACTGTTATTAGATGACTACGAAGGTTATAGTTATGTTGTGTATAATTTTCTATATTACAAAGTAATTTCAAAGTTAAAAATTTTATATTGTTTTCAGAACTAAAGAAGCAGGAAGAGCCAGTATGGAATATACTCGATACCCTATTAAACGATATATTTGTAAATATTTTTAGCAGCGCATTTATTTATTTTATTTATGTTCAAAATATTATAAATTTATTAACAAAATAAATTTATTAACATAATATATTTAGGTAACACAAGATTCTATGGTAAGAGACGAAATAACATTTGATTCAAAATCAATCATCAACGAAGACTTTAAAGAAATGTCCGAAACTAGTAGTAAAAAATATAATAATGAGGAAGATTTCTTGAATGAAGGAAAGGATATATCGGATTTCATTGTATTGGACATACTAGAAAAAATTATATTGATTAGTGAACAACATTATATAGAAACTGAAAACAAACAATATGAAAGTTTAAATCAATTCTTTGATGATATTATACAAGAAGTTATTAATACAAATGTAGGAAGTATAGATTTAGAAACAGACAACAGCCTTGATATGTTTGAAATTAATGAAGACAGTCACAAATTCTTAGCTGAAAATCTTGAAACACATGTTGAAAATTTAGAAAACATTCAAACAGACACCATGGCTGACGACTTTCAGAGAATGTCGGAGAATGAGCAAGAGGGAAATGTTGATGAGGACAGTCATAAAAAAGTAAAATTTTCAAAATTATATATCGGTAATAAGCAAAGAAATTTTGCTGCGTTTGTAGAGATTAAACAAATTGATTAGCGTAGGTAGATTTAAAAGGTTGAAAATTATTGTTTGACCCGCGATACTTCTATTGTATCAGTTATTTGAAAATTTTTTTTTAACAATTTACAGGTAGCGATGGAATAAGAAGAACTTCCAATCTGAATAGGTATGATTTGTGACTTAAATTTAATTCGAATGTGTACATTATACATTACTAAACATTTATACAATAGACTAAATAGTTATTACACCATAAAACATGACAAATTTAAGTTTTCACACTGTATTGCAAATATATATTGTTGTTCAGTACGGTTAACGAATCGAGGCCGCTCCGAAGTGGATGAATGCATAGATTTGATTTTCGAATTTTTCTTACTTCTGATTATTTCCTCCCCGAATGAACTAACATTCACTAATCTATAAGTAGGGTAAGTTAGGCTGAAACTATTAAGTTACATTGTTTTTAATTATTTAAATAAATATATATAATAAGGTACGCCTTATTATGGATATGATTACAGATATAATCATAACTCACAAGATGGTCTGTTGCAAAATACTTTTAAAACTGTTCTTTCTGTTGCTCCACCAAATGAAGATTTACTAAGTAAGTTTAAAGAAAGCTCCATTTTTTTATAAATAAGTTATACACATATGATAGACCACTTCTAAATTTGATGAAAAACAAGTTCTTACCTACTTATTATTTTTGCAGGTGATGCCGATGAATCTTGGCCGGATGATTTAGAGTTTCCTGTTGTAAAAGCAACTCTAAGCGTAAGTAAATCGATTCAATCGCTTGGAAAAATTGTTGAAAGTGACGAAAAAAGCGTATCAATGCCAGGGGACTTGGACGATGGACATGGAAATAGCTTAGAACTGTCCCATAATGAGTATACACAGTTAAAACCCAATGAAAGAGAAAATGAAGGAAATGAATGTGAAAAAGAATGGCCGTAGTTTCGTTGATAACAGCGAATTATAAATATTAGATTCAACGAATTATAAAAAAATAAATATTCACAAGCAAAAAAAGAGACAAAATATGAAAATGAAACAGAAAGTGTTACTAAAGAGAAAATTCCTAAACTCAAAAAGATGCAAAAGACAGGAAATAAATAACTGGAAAACTCCTAATAAAAATTACGAATTTCAAATAATGCGAGTATTAGCTTCCTAACTAAAAATTATCACATATTATACAATTCAAAAGGCTTATATACTCTCGCCGAACTGACAATAACTTTACAAATTAATGCTATATATAAAGACTTTAATACCAGATAATATTTAAAATAGGTATACATAATATTTAAAGAATTGATATGTTTAAATGTATAGTTTTGTTTATTGCCCCGAATATCTCACATTAGTAATAGTGATTAAAAACCCATACTAGTGATTACACATACAAGCATGTGATAACAGATCTATAAATTTGATTACACCAACAAACATGAGGTCACACATCCATATATGTGATTTTTATATATTTTTTTCATTAAATAAAAAACAAAAATTTTTACTCTTCCTTCACTGCTATATTCAACTTGGCGACTTTCTACGTCCAAATTTTAGATGAGCTCACTTTAGGATGGCACCGTGCATCTAGGAAAAATTCTGATGACACATCCAGAAGAGATGCATGATTCATCATTTGCTTGTATTCAGTCTAAAAAAATGACTACAAGTACAGGCTTTAAGACAAATTCATTCAAAAGTTTTCTTTTTTTAAAGAAAAGCCCAATAGTCATCTATAAAAATTTTACGATATTCCTTGTAAAGATTTAATTAGTTGAAGAATTGTAGGTCCCTACTGTTGATCATAATGAGCTTGTTTGTTTGATTTTTAAATGTATTTACCTTGGAACCGACCTCAAAATTATAAAATCTTTCTTTAATTATTTTTCTTTAACAAAATCCAAGTACATTTTACTTCATTTTAAGTAGGTTAATTTATTTTTACTTTTTAGTTTATTGCTTGAAGTCGGTATTTTTTTGTTAAAATGTATTTATTTTACGATTTTAAATAATGAGTAAGCCCTTAAAAGATGCTTCTCAAACGAATAGGTTGTGGTTGTCCAATGTAAAAGTTAAATTCTAATTCAGTAGGTATTCTTTTTGTGCAAACTAATATTTTGGCATATTTACAAGAACATACTAGCCTATACTTAGCTAAATAAAAAATATTCGGGCGAATGATAGACCTCTCAATTTTTTGAAGTCGGTTGAAAAGGAATACAAAGATGAGAGATCTCACTTCTGACGAAAAGTAACCCGTGATTCGCAATTTTAACAATGTTTTTCCTTCCATCTATTTTAAAGTATAATTTTTTACCAAAAAAAAACTTGTTCAATTTCAACAGGATCCCATAATCAAAACCTTCACTAAATTATCCTTATAGTGTACTAACTATACTTTTACTAAATTATCCTTGTAGTGTATCCTTTCCAATAAAAAAAAATCATCGGAATCGTTTGACGTGATATAGTTATTTGTCCATTTGTCGCGCACATACCAACCTAATTTAAAATTTAAAACTTATGTTATTTTCTCCGGATACTATTGTTAGAAATGGACCAAATTAAAATAGGACCACACGGGAAGCGTTAAAGAAAGCTTTGAAAGCTAGTTCAAATAAAAAGAATTATGAAATAAATAAATACCTATAAGAATCATCAAAATCGGAAATGGTAAATCACCCAGTCAAAATTTCTGAGGTAATAAACATAAAAAAAATACAGTCGAATTGATGACCTTCCTCTAGTAGTCCGGTAATAATTAAGATTGTTTACGATTTACGGCGATATCACCGATGATGTTGTTAACAATGGACCTAGGACCTGACAATTGTAACCTAATAAGAGACGATTGCAGAGAAGCCAAAGCGAAACATTCTACAGGCATCCAATGATAGTTAAGAATTAGTCTAATTCATCTGTATTTATATACATATTGTAATTGTGAGTTGTTTTCTTATTTGGCATGTGCATGCTGCCAGAACTGTACATACTTATGTGCAAAAATTTAGGTAGCATCTCGATTTTTCCCGAATAGCGTTGTAAATAGAGAGAATATAGTACTGTCTCCGTTCTCCACTTTCCGGCCTTTTTTCAAAATTTTATAAAATAATCGTAAACTTTGTACAATATCCAAAAACCTTTATTACGTATATGACTTTAACAAAGAAGTAACATTTCTTCGAGCGAAACTTGAACCCGTTAAGCCCTGCAATCGCAATTACACACTGCCCAACTCAGTCGCAACGGTGACAATATAAAGTTTAATATATACTTACTAATTTATTTGATGTAGCAACAATATTTAAATGTACAATAATGTGACCTTATACTACAGTACATGTTGCGTCAAACGCTCTCAGAAGGACAACGTAGAGAATTAAGTTAGGAACGAGGACAGAATTACAATCATTCCAATGGCAATCTTCTGAAATCCAATATAATGCGATATATATGATATGATGATATGATGTTCTATCATTAAAATCTATATATATAAAAGGACTTGTTCTGACTGACTGAGGTAAGACGCACGCA